>JACXGM010006610.1:17656-32621 GCA_016801145.1 Umbra pygmaea | reverse complement strand
CATTAATAATGGTGTGAATGTTTCTAATGTGTCGTTAATAACGGTGTGAATGTTTCTAATGTGCCATTAATAACGGTGTGAATTTTTCTATCATGTTGTTAATAACTTTGTGAATGTTTCTAATGTGCCATTTATAACGATGTGAATGTTTCTAATGTGTTGGTAATAACGGTGTGAATATGTTGTTAATAATTGTGTGAATGTTTTTAATGTGTCGTTAATAACGGTGTGAATGTGTTGTTAATAATGGTGGGAATGTTTCTAATGTTGTTTCTAATGTCGTTAATAACAGTGTGAATGTTTCTAATGTCGTTGTTTCTAATGTGTTGTTAATAACGAAGTGAATGTGTCGTTAATAACGGTGTGAATGTTTCTAATGTCGTTTCTAATGTCGTTAATAACAGTGTGAATGTTTCTAATGTGTCGTTAATAACGGTGTGAATGTGTCGTTAATAACGGTGGGAATGTTTCTAATGTCGTTGTTTCTAATGTGTTGTTAATAACGTTGTGAATGTTTCTAATGTGTTGTTAATAACGATGAGTAGCAGCTACTTACGCAGGCACACTGGGCAGCATTCACCATCAATGAAGGAGGGACTTGCACAAGCGACCGGTGGGCAGGTGATTTGGTGACACACAATTTTTGAGTCCTGTTGTGATTAACAAGACTATATGATGTTTTGCTATCAAGATCAAACATAGGAGAAGTAGGTCTAGAACAATTACTCATTTGGAACAACCAAGCAACCACATCAATCACCTATTTTACTCATTTAGCATGTTCTACAGAATGTCTTTTTATTTACTCAACAAATATTTACTTGGTCGGTAATCATGTCCCATCACCTTATGTGTGACTGAACAGCAATGCTGCATGCAATTTTTCTCAACAGCAACAACAGTGCTTGGGTTGGCCAGTGGTGCTGCACCTAAGTTTTAAGGCGACACTAGGCTGCCCTACCTGGCAGGTACACGTAGTACAGCTGTCCACCACCCAGTCCTCCTTATCTTCAAACAGACGTCCATCCTGCCAGCACATGTGTTTCTCCTTGGAGTTTTTCATTTTCCCCAGAGCTTCCTTCATCACTATGTTCTCCTCAGTCTGTAGATGACACAGACACACATGAACAGACAGACACACAGATAGTCAACAGACACACAGACATGAGCAAACAGACACACAGATAGTCAACAGACACACAGACATGAGCAAACAGACACACAGAAAGTCAACAGACAAACAGACATTAGTAGACAGACACACAGACAGTCAAAAGACACACAGACTTGAGCAGACAGACAAACAGATATGTATACCGGTAGTTAAAAACACAGACGCACAGTTAACTGACACACAGTGTAAACAGAAACACAGTTGTTGTTTTTCCCCTTTCTGAGGACAGCAGATAAATACACAGCCACACAGAAACCGCACAGTCTTAAAAATGTGTCTTTAAAAACCAGACAGCTTCCTTAAAGCAATAAATAATGATAGTCAAATGATCCATCCATTTGCAAGAAAGATTTACAGAAGGAAGATCCTTTATTTATTTGATGACACAGAAAAACAAAAAAATAAAAGAGTCATTCTCTCCATATGCCAGAAGGCTGAACGGAGCTTGTTTTCTTAGGAGAGTGCTGCTCAGATGAGCCCTATAGTTAAAAAGCTTCTGCTATGGAAATAAACAACATCTGAAAACAAAGACAAACAGACCAACTTCCTAACCCCATATGTTCACGTCCGCCTGTAGTATATTTGTGAGGGGTAACAGAATGCTTACTGTATGATGCACCTGCACACTCACTGAAGCTTACCACTTCAATGAGGGCAACGTGAAGTTAAGTCTTTAATTAAGTTGTGGAAGTTTGTATGTGAATGTGTGTGCCCTGTACATCACTGCTCCAATGTCGATAGGAAGGTCCCGCCCATTTGTGTTGTTTTATTTGCAAATGTTCACTTCCTGAATGGAAAAGTCTCCGGTCTGACCACCTGCAACACTGGCTAACCATTGGAAATAGTTACATTATCGGGAGCCAATGTGTCTGTCTGTGTAGGTACCATTGCAATCAATATTATTCAACCCACATTGCAAATTGGGTTTATTGTCAAAATGTAAAGACTGTCAGCTGTTTGCAATGAACAAATCAAACAAAAGCAATTAACGTAGCTCAACACGACAAAGTCGTTGAGGAATGTACCCTTAACAGGTTAGTAGTGGAAGATCTGAGGGCCCTTAGTGGAATGTAGGATCTGTAGAATAGCCTGTTCCTAAGCCATTTAGAGTGTAAAATAACCTGTTCCTAAGCCATTTAGAGTGTAAAATAACCTGTTCCTAAGGCATTTAGAGTGTAAAATAACCTGTTCCTAAGCCATTTAGAGTGTAAAATAGCCTGTTCCTAAGCAATCTAGAGTGTAAAATAACCTGTTCCTAAGCCATTTAGAGTGTAAAATAACCTGTTCCTAAGCCATTTAGAGTGTAAAATAGCCTGCTCCTAAGCCATTTAGAGTGTAAAATAACCTGTTCCTAAGATATTTAGAGTGTAAAATAGCCTGTTCCTAAGCCATTTAGAGTGTAAAATAGCCTGTTCCTAAGCCATTTAGAGTTTTAAAAACAAGTAGGAGGACATTAAAATCAATCCTTTGGGGAACTGGCATCCAATGTAATGACTTCAGAACTGGAGTAATGTGTTCTCGCCTATTTGCTTTTGCTAAGAGTCTGATTACAAGAGTTAGATTACAACTGTATGTATGACAGTGTGTTTATGCACTTGTGTGTGTTGGGTATGTGCGTGTATGAAGGTGTGTTGTGTATGGTGTGGTACCCCAGAAGGTAGCTCCACTGCAGTGTTATGAGACACCACTTGGTCTGGAAGAGCCTTGGGGACCATAGCTGCTTCTACTCATACTAAGCAGTTAGGGATTCTAATGGTTAATTACCAGGAAAGACATTTACACACACACGCACACGCACACACACGCACACGCACGCGCACACGCACACACACACACACGAGAAGGACACACAGGAGAAGGAAGCACCTGGTCTGGTTAAACACTGCCAGACATCGAAGTGGAGCCTCTAACGGAAGCCAATTACAACCAAGAGAACACTTCCTGTATCAATATGCTACCTGCCATTAAACCCAGCCTCATTTATTCATTTTGACACAAGAATGTCAGCGCTAGCTACACCGGGTACCACCATGCCTGGAACTATGACGTCAACTGGGTCTTCTGCAGGTTGCGTTCTCAGCTTTTTTCCATCCATCCAACTATATTACCGCTCAAATGTTTTCGAACACCCAGGATTTTGCATGTGTTTTGACAGAAACTGATACCTTCATTCACAGAGGTGACATTAAATTTATCAGAGTTATAGTCAAAACATGAATAATTATGGATCAATCAATCAAATTTATTTCTAATGCCCAACAGCAGTTGTCACAAAGTGCTTTGACAGACACCCGGCCCGAGACCTCCAAGAGGAAGCAACACAAGTGATGCACAGTGGCTAGGAAAAACTCCCTAGTAGGTGGGACCTAGGAAGAAACCTAGAGAGAGGCCAGACTCAAGGGGGTGGCCAGTCCTCTTCTGGCTGAACCGGGTGGGGGATCTGAAGGTATAGAGCCCATTGTAATAAGGTCACTTTTTTATGAGCTAAGCTTATTAGCTATGGATGAGCTAAAGTTTTCATTAGGACACAGAAGCAATGGCTGACGAAAATTTGGGTTGGACATAATTCATTATAAATCAGTTATTACCAAGTGACCGACAATTGCAACATTGGAAATGTCTTGAATATACAACTCTGGAAAACATTAAGAGACCACTGCATTTTACTTAAATCAACCCCATTGAAAACCTCTGGAATGTGATCAAGATGTAGATGGGTGTTAATAGGCCATCAAACAAAGCAGAGCAGCTTGAGGTTTATGCCAGGAGTGTCTTGTCACCCAACATCAATGTGAAAGACTGGTAGAGAGCATGCCAAGATGCATGAAAGCCAATTATTATTAGTATACAATAATTATTATTCCACCAAATATTGATTTCTGAACTAAAGTTAACACATTAGTATTATGTAAAAAATAGCTTTTCAGTAGCGGCCAGCCTGCCACCGTACTGCCAGGGCAGACAGGCTGTTGTTGTGTTATCCGCCCTGCCATGAAGCACACAAAGCGGCACTCAAAGGTGTGGCTTCATTTTACTTAAAAACAATCCCAGTTCGGCACAGTGTAACATCTGTGATGCATGTATTTCTTGCATTGGACAAACATGATTAAACATTTGCCGAATCGCTAAAATTGGGATGAATAACAACGTTACTCAGATTTCTTTCTCTTGTAGAAAGATTTAAAGTTACGCAAATTGCTAACACAAGTAACGTTAGCAAACCTACTGCTGCTAGCGTTCAACTGCAGCGTGAAACTCTGTTCACGTTAGCAGTCAATGGAAAAATAACAGCGGAGAAAGTAGGAAGACTGCCACAAATGTTACAGCTTATGTGATAAAAAACCTGCACCACTTTGTGTGTCCAGGCCTCCTCTACCCCTATTGAACTGCCGGAGACACAACTCCAGTTATCAAAGAATCGGGTTTCACTTTATTTGGATAGTGAAAATGACTGTAGATCTGTAGATGCTCTACAGGTTTTCAAACTATAAAAAACTACAACAAAACATAGTTAATGTTTTCTAAGGTTAAGGTTAGGGTTAGGGTTTGAATTAGGGTTAGGCTAAGTGTTGGGGAAATGGTTAAGTTTAGAGATTGAATGAGGTTTAAGGTTAGGGTAAGTGTTAGTAGATAGGTAACTAAAATGTTATTGAAATGTTATTGATATTTTATAGAAGATTGTTATTGATACTTTGTAAAGTATCTACAGATAGACTATCCAAATAAAGTGTTACCAAGAATCGGAATCGAGAATCGATAAGAACCGCAATCGAAAGAAAGAATCGGAATCGGAATTGTTAAAATGAAAACGATGATTAACGACCCTAATCGGTACTGTATATCATGTCTCAGTAACAAAGTTCTTTTACAGTAAATACATACCTCCATACAGTACCTATCAGATTATATTTCACAGCATACAGTGTTTGACACACATAGAAACCATGATTCATAAACAATCTATGTAATGAATCAGTATTCAGCACTGTTCAATCGCAACCCCATTTTCAGAAAGCAGAACTGACAGTAGACATCTAAGCAAAAATGGAGCTTGTACATACTACTTTCTGCAGACCATCAATGAGGTTCCCCACGACGCCACGCAGGCCTTTGAGCTCCTGGAACATGGTGCTGAGTTCCTCACAGGACCGCTCGCACATATCTGATCCCAGCTTCTCCGTCTTCTGGCCGATGACGTTGGTGGTGATGGCTGTAGAGGGATTCGTGTCCACCATCTCTGTGCTCTCACTCAGCAATGCGTTGGCCTCATCTGACAGAAGGATGGGGTGGTGGAGAGGGAAAGATAGACAAAGCAAAAGAGATGAAGAGATGGACAGAAAGACAAGGCATCAGTAAACATGTTGTCCCTCCCTGTTTTGCTATTCATCTTCTTGAGCTACATATATATATATATATATATATATATTAATCAACTTTCTAGGTCTCTGCACGTGCTAATCAATGTAATTATGACAATGCCTGTTGTCCACAATAACACATATTTTTTACAGGAGTAAAAACGGGCAGAAACGACAGTGTAGAACCAGAGAAAACGTCTGTGTAGAGCCAGAGAAAACGGCAGTGTACAGCCAGAGAAAACGTCTGTGTAGAGCCAGAGAAAACGTCTGTAGCATACGGAGATGTGTAACGATGTCATAATGAAAAGACTCAGAGGTAAAGGATTGTTTTTAAGGACAGTTCTTTGACATTTCCATATTTGCAATAATAAGTGAAGGATAAAAGAATACATTATCATTTTTTCTCCCAATAGCACAATCCATACCCTAGGTTTGTGTGTGGAACAAGTAAAACCCATGGTTCAATTAAGATATATCTGATGCTATTCATAAAAGAAATCTGACATGGGTTAAGGATAAAGAAACAACTTTTAGCTCTTCTCAGGCAGCTGAGAAACCTTTCCATTTTCCTAATTGGTGTAGTGAAATGATTACTATGTCACTACACTAGATGATTGTAATGGGAATCCAGCGAAATTCTGGAAATAGCAGAATCACTAAAGAACAATATTTACAAAACCATGTCAAAACTGATAATGTGGGATACTGGACTCATTACTGACAAGAATGCCATTGTTAATGTATTTAACAATAACTTAATTGCAACAGGATATCTTATTTTTGGAGAAAAATGAAAATGTTATGCAGGGGTATTCTGATGTTGATAGTCAAGCATATTGTCTAACCCTCTTTATAAAAATAAAGTTTTTGATGCCCTGCTAGCTATAGCTACAAAGAAATCATCAATCTTGTACACTAGTAAATGTACAGCTTCTTATGTAACAACGGCATATTAAACACATATCAGTCTGGTTTTAGACCAGGGCACAGTACCATCACAGCCACTACATTGGATGTGAACGATATTGTCAAGGTTGTTGATAATAAGTTAAACTGTGTCGCTTGTTTGTTGACCAGGCCTTTGATACAGTTGATTATTCTCTGCTGCTTTAAAACTGATCTCACTGGGGTTGGCTCTTGACACTTGTACATGGTTTCAGAATAATCTTAGCAATAGTTGACAGGCTATTGTTGATGATGGGGTAAAATCTGATTTTGTTACAGTTTGTAAAGTAGTTTTTATTATTTATGTACATAAATTATATCTGTAACACAGCCTGCAACCATATATCTCTCACAACTAATTTGAAAACCAGGTGTATATTGTACTATTAGGCTATATTATTCCTTCTATTACGTTGCGCCTTTCACATTTAACTGTGAGGATTCATGCGATCATGAAACATTCCAGACATTGCATAGTGACTGAAATTCTATCTACCCGTTCATGGTTAAGTTTAGGGTTAAGGTTAGGCATGACATTACTGAGGTTAAGGTTATGATTAAAGTTATGGTTAAAATTACAAAAATAACTGACAATGTAGAAAAAAACAAAAACGTTTCCCTCTGGATGTGATCTCACAAACACTGGCATGAAAGTCTGTTACTTACACACCAATCCACTATCCCAAACCCTAGCAAACATTTATGTAATATAACACTGACTACAGGCAAGACAGTGCTTCAAATGTTCATATTTATCCTAATTGCCCCTTTCATATGTTCATTTTCCATGTAATTGTGTTTTACAAATGAGTTCCCTCCAAATGTAATTCATTAGATTTAGGGCTGCTGTAACTCTGCTAAAAAATGTAAATGTCATTTTTATGCTGATGACACAGTATTTTATGTGTATTTTATAGCCTTATCTCTTTCTCAAGCATTTAACCTCCTGCAGGTTGATTTTGAATTGCTGCAAAATGCACTTGAAGAACTATGGCTTGTGTTAAAGTGCCAATATGTAATATATTTACTGTATTAAATGCAAAAATGACCAAATATGTCATCAGATATTATTAATTATGCTAAGTTAAAATACAATATTTTCTGACAACAATGCTAAAGCCAGTATTTTGTCCTTTAGAATTTCCATTCCGAAACGGAGTTTTTGTTTCGGTATTGGCCTGCGTGTTGTTGTCAACTGCCCATTTTGACAGCCCAACCGGGTTGCCAGACAAACCCAGTGCGCTACAGCCATGGAAGCTGCAAACAAACAAACGAGATCAACGGAGATATATTCTACCCGACCTAAAAAACCTTGTCCTGATGTAAAGTTCAGCGTCCTATACCTGGCAACCCACGTTAGTTTCAAGTCTAGGGAGGAGGGGGAGGAGGGCGCGTAGGGGGCGGAGAGAGATGACTCTCCACTATTTTGAATTTGGACTGGAGTACCCATTTTAAACGCTGGCTGTCAGTATTACATATTGGCTGTTTAAATGCAAGTAAAACTAAGTAGATGCTGTTTTCTAGATCCAAAAATATACGAATGGATCATCTTAATACTACTCTTGGTGTCTTTTTTTTATTTTTCCCTACCTATAAATACCTGGGAATATGTTTAGATGACAGTCTTTCAATAGACATAACTGAGCCCTCGACAAAACTGGAAATGAGATTTGGCATTTTTTATAGAAATAAATCATGTCTTTCTTCACAGCATACAAAGGAAATTGCACAGGCCACTTTTATGTCAGTGCTTGATTATGGTGATGTACTATACAGTGCATCCGGAAAGAATTCACAGTGCTTCACTTTTTCCACATTTTGTCATGTTACACCCTTATTCCCGAAATGGATCAAATTCATTATTTCCCTCAAAATTCTAAATACAATACCCCAAAAATACCCAAAAAGCATGATGCTGACACCACCATGGTTCACCTTAAGAATGGTATTGGCCAGGTGACGAGTGGTGCCTGGTTTCCTCCAGACATGACGCCCGCAAATTTTATTTCTCATGGCCTGAGAGTCCTTCAGGTGCCTTTTGGCAAACTCTTATGTGCCTTTTACTGAGCAGTGGCTTCCGTCTGGCCACTCTACCATACAGGCCTGATTGGTGGAGAGCCGCAGAGATGGTTGTTCTTCTGGAAGTTTCTCCACTCTCCACAGAGAAACACTAGAGCGACCATCAGGTTCTTGGTCACCTTCCTGACTTAGGGCCCTTCTCCCCCAATCGCTCAGTTTGGCCAGCTCTAGGAGGAGTCCTGGTTGTTCCAAAAGTCTTCAATTTACGGATGATGGAGGCCACTGTGCTCATTGGGATCGTCAATGCTGCAGATATTTTTCTGTACCCTTCCCCAGATCTGTGCCTCGATACAATCCTGTCTTGGAGGTCTACAGACAATTCCTTGGACTTTATGGCTTGATTTGTGCTCTGATAAATTTCAAGGATGATCAGTAGAAACAGGATGCCCTTGAGCTCAGTTTTGAGTGTCATGGCAAAGGCTATAAATACATATGTACATGTGGATTTTTAATTTTTAATAAATTTGCTAAGATTTCAAACACACTTCTTTCTCATTGTCATTATGGGGTATTGTTTGTAGAATTTTGAAGGAAATAATAAAATGTATCGGTTACAGTTTATTTGGAGAGTCTGACATTCAATCTGTATGTGCTCTACAGATAGTTTGTTGATGATATGACTATCAACAAACTATCAACAAACCATCTGTTGATAAGCAACAAATTGTGTATTTTAAGGGTAGGGGTAAGTTTAGAATATGTTTTAGGGTAATGGTTAAGGTTAGGTTTAACATAAGGGGAATGGTTAAGGTTAGGATTAGGGTTAGTAGATAGTTTGTTAAAATGTTGTTGACAGTATGCAGATAATATGTAGAGCATCTAGAGATGGACTCTCAAAATAAAGTGTTACCAATGTATCTATTTTGGAATAAGGGTGTAACAACAAAATGTGGAAAAGGTGAAGGGCTGTGAATAATCTCCGTATGCACTGTATATGCATGGGTCAGCTTCAGCATTGAAACATTTAGATTCAGTGTTTCATGCAGCTTTGCCCTTCATTACTGGAGCAAACTAGCACATATTATTGTCTGTTATGCACTTCAGTGGGATTTCTAAACTTTTAGAAGGTCCACACATTGGTTAGTGTTTGTTTATAAAACTTTACAGAAACTTCCTAAATATTTATGTTCCAGAATTTAGTGGTCAAATACTATATATCAGACTCAGTCACAGAACCTGCTGGTGCTACAGATTCCTGAGTTTGGGAAAACTGCATTTGAATAACAATCCTCACACTTATGGAATGATATTCAGAGCAAAATTAAGTTAAAGGTTTTAGTACCTGTACGCCAATTGAAATGTCTGCTACATTTCCTTTTTTACCTTTAACTGTGAATGTTTCTTTAAAGTTTTGTTTATATTGTGCAAGTGTTATATTAAACTATTTTATTTACGTTTATGGTACTTTAATTTTGTTTTTGTTTTCATTCATGTTTTTATATTGTTGTACTTGTGTCACAGGGCACAACTATTGAAGAGTATCTGTTCTGAGCTTATTTTCCCTGTATAAAGAAAGGTTAATACATAAATCTGCCATGGGTCATCATAGTGAATTTATAAATGTTTCCAAAAAATGTCATGAATATATTTTCAATGCCTGGATTATTATTATTTTAATGTCCAGAAAATAAATTTAAGTCTTGAAATCCAGTCTTCTAACCTTTCATGCATGAACTGTCAATGCCTGGAAAGTATTTCTAAAATGGTAAAAAATTCTGTCAAAACCAAACCTGAGTTTCAGTACATCTATTCTCCTCAGAGTACTTTGTGTGAGTTTAAGCCTGCCTGCCACAATAGTCGCTCTATTTTAGGAAAGTATTTACACCACTTGAAGATAATGTGTGAGGACAAAAAAAAGTACCAAAAAGAAGGGGAATTTACTTTGCGTCATGCAGCGTTGTTTGCTCAACTCAGAGGATGCCTGACTGAAGGCAATGTTCATCTGAGTTAAGTAGCTCTCTCATTAGCAAGATAGGAGAAACAGAAAAGAGAGAATAAGAGAGGGGGTGGGGTCAGAAAGAACGAAAGGGATCTGCCTTTCTGGCAGCAGTGTGGAGTTCGACAGGAAAGGAAGTGTCTATTTATCCATCAGTTTCTCCACCTGGGGGGTGTTATCTGGCTCCCTACCGTGTGTGTCTACTTTCCCAGGCTTTGGAAAAACAGACCAGGGGCCTAGGCAAGGATGGGTTCCAAATTAACATTTTTTTCCTGTAGTGCACTATTTTTTGGCAATGGATCCAGAGGATCTTTCAAAAGAAATGCACTAAATAGCGAAAGTGGGAACAGTGTCAGAAGAAGTGAATGAGGAGATAGGGTTCCATTTGGGATGTACACTTAGAGTTGCCTGTGTTCTGTGGGTTCTCTCTGTGGGTTCTTCTAACAGGCTCAATGCAAATCTAGAGCAAGAAGTCCAGCAATGGTCCAGTCATGGTATGGTTGTGTTCAAACAGAAAAACTGAGTTGTGTGTTTACAAAACTGACGGCTCTACCAGCTGTCCAACTCTGATGTTTACACAGCAATATCCAGTTATTAAGTGTTTATATGAAGACCAACTACAAGTTTTGAATTAGCACTTTTCAAAGCGACTTACATTAAGTATATCTTGGGAGCAACTTTATTTACATTTATCTACATTTGTCCCACTCAAGAATTGAACTGTTAACTTTACAAATGACTGAGCCACCTGATATCCCAAAGGTTGAAGAGGTAGACAACAAAGGTAGGAGATTTCTTAATTAAATACTGGCCTTAATTGTCAACCAGGTACAGGGTAGGATGAACCAGCAAACACTCTGCCTTTGACGGAATGATTTTGCTAATGACATCTAGAAGGTCGATAGACCGTCCACAGATAATGTCAGCATAAGAATGAACAGTGGAGGTGTGGAAACCTGGCCTGGTTCCAGGTCAGTCTGTGCTGTCTCCAGGCCTATGGTGATTAATTTTAAAGATGACAGACAGCACTTTGACCTGGGTGGGTTTCCCACATTAAATGCTTTGTTATGATCATAGCCAAAGATAAAGCTTTCATTACAACGCTAATTTCTCTTTCACATTGCCTCAACACACCCTGGAGTTTATTATCACTATGCATTATCTATGTCATTATTTATGTCATTATTTATGTCATCCATAAACTACAGTCTCAATACTAATCCTGTTTTTAGAGGATATGGAACGTCTCGTTCTACCATTGTTTACCAGACAGTTGCAACATGGTAGAGTGCATTTAGACAAAACGCACAACTCCTTTAAGAGTATAACATGCGGCTTTGAATACATGAACTTAAAACATTAACAGATAGAGAATGTCATTATGTCAGATAGATAAGGGCTATGTCAGATTGAAAAAACGCAACAACTTCTACTGAGTGTGTATGTGAATGCATGCACGCCTATAGAAAGTTTGGCTTGTGTGTGCGCGTGTGTCATTAGACCGCTGCTGCTATTTGAATTGGAAGATCAGCTATGTAAATGTGCAGAGATGAATGGCCGAATACTGACTTTAAAACAGGACACGTCCAAGTAATGCAGACCCCTTTTAACTACATGCCCCCACGGCGCCCAACCTGATTTATGCTTAGTTTTCATGCCTTTTTTCCTCAATGTCTGGTGGACTCATTCAAGTGTATGTGATGGTGTGTATTTGTGTTCAAGATCATAATTTTCTTCTTCCCTCTTAATGCTAACAACCAGATGGGGTAAGATCAGTGGTTAGGAACTCAGACTTGGATTTGGAAGGTTACCGGTTCGATCCCCAAATCTGCCAAATGTCATTTCATGTCCTTTAGTAAAGCACACAACCCTAAGTTACTCCAGAGGTGTGTTCCCTGTACTTACTGTAAGACACTGTGGATAAGAGAATCTGCTAAATTTCTAGAAATGTAAAAGCTTACTATATTTAAACAATTCTTGATACCTCTACAATACAATTTTTTATGGCTTGTGGGACTTCATTAGGGTATTTTGAGCTGCCGCTACAGCAATCGTATGCTAAAACAATGGCTAGAAGGAGTGACTAAAACAGGGTTGTCGAATTTAATTCAAACAGAACTAATTTGAAGCAAAACATTATATAAATGTGGGCGAGACTATATACACTGAACAAACCTATAAACGAAACACTTCTGATTCCTTAGGCTGCCAAGCTGGCCGTGGTGCTGAATCCACCTGTTGTGGCTTTAAATCACTGTGTGGTAGTTCTCAGTTTCGATCCCTCAAAACTTGCGACATCTGTGGCATTGTGCTGTGTGATGAAACTGGACATTTTAGAGTGGCCTTTTATTGTGGCCAGCCTAAGGCACACCTGTGCAATAATCATGCTGTCTAATCAGCATGTTGATATGCCAAACCTGTGAGGTGGATGATTATCTCTGCAACGGAGAAGTGCTCACTAACACAGATTTAGACAGATTTGTGAACAATATTTGAGAGAAATAGGCCTTTTGTGTACATAGATTTTTGAGTTCAGCTCATGATAAATGGGGGCAAAAACATATTGCATTTATGTTATTGTTCAGTGTATTTAAATGGGTAACTTAATGTGCAACTGCAATCTTATAAAAAGTGTAAAAAGTAACAGTAGGATGCTTGCATTACAGATGTCAACACAGCAATGATTAAATGATTAAAGTATTCTTTAATGTCTAATGAATAATATCTGCCCAGCATTTTGCCATGCAACTTCAGCTTGACAAGTGTACATCCATTCAGACTCTCAGCAATCAAGTACTGTACAAGCAAGGATGGCAAGCATTTCAACACAAACTTCTTTTGTCATCCATAACAATTGGAACTGACTTCCCAATGACGGGCACGGCCTCCCTCATTTATGATTTTGGGGGCTGTTTTTCCAGAAAAAAAAAAAAAAAGAAGAATATTGAAATTTAACCAGAGAGTGACATTCAGTAGGCAATGTTTCTCCTCCACATTTACTGGACTGGTTGGCCTCAACTGTTTTTATTTCTTATTTCTTGTCAAAAGCAGTATGTGAGAAATCTACTTCCAATCATATATTTAATGCCTGAAACTGTAGGTAAAAAAACTAAAGGTTCTAACATTTAAACTGATTTTTTTATTTTTTTTGCAGGGATCACCAGTGAAGTTTAATGCAGCATTACTGTTTAGCAGCCGTGGTCAGTGGATCTCAATTGGGGACGCCGGGCTCACATTACATTCGGGACTGGAGTGACTGCGGGGAAAAGAAACGGTATCAAACAATGGGTTTGATGCGCTACACACCGTTCCATTCATTTCGGTCCCGAACGTAATGCGAGCCCGGCGTCCCCAATTAAGATCCACCAACCGCGGCTGCTGTATAGATACCCAGTCCAGGGTATTAAACATGCTTTACTCATTGTCAAACTAAAGTCAGACTACAACAGGTTTGTAAATGCTACAGTAGATTTGTGTGCATCTTGCTTCCACTGGACCTTATAACTGGCTGTGAAATTGACACTGAAGGCAGAATAAAGATCATGATGTAATTTAATTATTAAAATCCCTCAAAATTTTATTCAAAAGTTATACTGTGAAACCGCTCAACTGTCTGTGCCTTCTGCTCTGTCTCCCACTGCTTCATACTGTCCTGTCAATACCATAATAAAAATGCCTTAAAGAAAATTAGTTTACACTGTTGTGTCATGTCTCTTTGTGTCATTTAGTAGCTTTGTAGTTCCTACTTTTGTGTGAATACTACGAATAGTACATTTCTATCAAGGGCTGTGTTTTTGTAGTAGGCTACAGTAATGACACTTGGCATAAACATGCAGGCTACACAATATCTAAACATTCGGTCCTGCAGTAGATTTATTCAGTGCCATTAAGAAAATCTGTTGGGCTCTTAAACCATTTAGGGAGGAGAATATGACAGGGTGAATTGGCTGCCTCTAGTAGTGAGTGTGTGGCAATACGCCGTCTTTTGGCACGCAGAATGTTGGAAGTGTATGCTGGGACCTGTAGTGCCCATGGAACCACTATGAAAGTGGGCCAAAATGAAGTGACAACTCAAACCATTGTGCGAGCCGTAGAGCAATGTGTCACGGGACCTTAGCCCAGAAAGCCTGGTCTGACACATGTGGTCTAGACTTTTCCCAGTGACTGGAAAGCCGCTGTGACACTTGTCAAACATAACATGTCTTCACTCAGCTACAAAAATTTTGTCAACAGTTGCACTAGACACACGCAGTCACACACAGTCGCACACACACATACGCACACATCCTCTCTGGTTTCTGGATCTTCTCAGAAGCTTCTACTGAGGACTGCATGGCTCCACACCCAAGGCAACAACAGTGAAAGTACTATCTCATCAGCCAAATTCATGACCTCACAGTGTGTGTGTGTGTGTGTGTGTGTGTGTGTGTGTGTGTGTGTGTGTGTGTGTGTGTGTGTGTGTGTGTGTGTGTG
>JACXGM010006610.1:5138-17556 GCA_016801145.1 Umbra pygmaea | reverse complement strand
TGTGTGTGTGTGTGTGTGTGTGTGTGTGTGTGTGTGTGTGTGTGTGTGCGCAAGAGAAATCAGTGACTCAAGTGAAATAAGTTTCTTCTCTACTTTTCTTCTCAAGACATTACCCAGAGTACACAGCCAATAGAAGTAAATGTAAGCATCTGTATTTCCTTTTTATTTGTTGACCGCAGCACGCACACACACCGTGCGCACACATTGGTTGAACTCACGCCACCACTACTGATATGGCTGTTTCCATTGGCCTGACATAGTACTGTCCGATATTTCCAAGTATCAGATCTGCATAAAAGACTGACGGGAAAGTGGTTGGGTCTGTTAGGGAAACGTGTTATGGTTTTATCTCAACAAAACGCAGAACCCCTGAGCTGTGACTGTGTGTGTATCCCAAATGGCTCTCTATACACTATACAGTGCACTAGTCCTGTCAAATCTAGTGCAGTATTTAGGAAAATTGGGCAATGTCGGACCCCTGTGAAAAAGCAAGATATATGTTCAGCCACATCTGCTGTGGACGGGGCTTCTGTAGCAAGTTTAAAGGTCAGGAAGGAAAACAAGTTGTCACATCAACAGAATCATAGATATATATATATATATATTTCTATGCATATTTACAGATTGAAACCAATGCAACTGATACACAAAATGATTAAAATGTTGGTCCAACATTGTTTAGCCTGACAAGGACCATAAAAAGTGTGTGTACAGAACAAAATAGGTTGATAAGGACATTCGCCGTAAGACAAATTAACACAATAAACAGCACGTCTTTTGGATTATTAACTTTAAAAATCTTTAAAAAGACTGAAGAAATTGCTGCAATTTATTCTCGAGTTTGGCCAATCCTGATGGCACATCACTTTGTCAAACTCTTTCATTAAATCTGCTGCCAAATGAAATGAGCCATCACAGTCCCCTCAGTCAAAAGCTAAATGTCTCTTACCTGACTTAGTGACTTCACAGCCTTTGGTCCTGAGAACTTCATCCACGGAAGTGTCGAACATGAAGCGAACGTTCTGCAGTAAACCCTTTGACAAGGAAAGAGACCTGTTAATGACTTGGACAGCTGTTTGGGACACACTGAGATGGCAGTTAGGAACCAATCCTTAAGAGTTTCTTTATCTGAAGTTACTACACAGCAAAAATATCAGTGTTAAATTAACACTTTCAGTGTTTATATAGGTCCAGTGGACCTATTTACACACTGAAGAGTGTTAATTTAACACTTGGGTGTTGATTTAACAATAATGTTTTTACTGAGTCTATGTAAGGAATTAGGCATCAGTGGGTGTTGTGTATGGCCAAAATACCACGGCTAAGAGTTTTTCTTAAGAACGATGGATCACAGACTGCCTGGACACGGCACTTAGCCGTGATATAGCCTATTGGCACTATATCAAAAACCCTTGATGCCTTATTGCTCCTATACACCAGTTACTAATGTAATTAGAGAAATAAAAAGTGATGAGATTTCATACCGGTGGTATATGTTTATATTTGAGCATTTTAGTCACTTTTCCAGAGCAACTTACAATCATTAGAGAAACATTCTCCTTTAGCAACGTGGGGTAAAGTGCCTTGCTCATGGACACAACACCATTTGGCACGGTTAGGAATTAAACTGGTAACCTTCCAACTACAAGTCTGACTCCCTAACTACTTAGCCATTAGAAATACAGTGAAATACAGTATAAAACAGGCATCAGCCAAACAATTCAGGATTCAAGCCACATGGTTAATAAGTCAGTGTAAACCAACCTTGTCTCAGGGGGACACATACATTATTTATTGTTAATCTGTGACACCAAATTTCATATGATATAAAATGTTACATTGGGTTACATTGCAATACACCACCAATACATATCATATGTTACGAATTTGATTTTGTGCATTAAAACCTTATACACAGATCAGCCATAACATTATGATCACCTGTCTAATGTTGTGTAGGTCCCCCTTTTGTCGCCAAAACAGCAGGCCCATAAGCAACAAACGTTGATCCACTGTGTTCTGACACCTTTCCATCAGAACCCGAATGACCTTTTTCAACATTTTGAGCTACAGTAGCTCGTCTGTTGTATCGGACTACATGGGCCAGCCTTCGCTCCCCACATGCATCAATGAGACTTGGTCACCCATGACCCTGTGGCCGGTTCACAAATCCTTACACTTGCCCATTTTTCCTGCTTCTAACACATCAACTTTGAGGACAAAATGAAGAAGCAGGAAAAATGGGTAAGCTTAAGGATTTGAGCGACAAGGGCCAAATTGTGATGGCTAGATGACTGGGTCAGAGCATCTCCAAAACTGAAGCTCTAGTGGGGTATTCCTGGTCTGCAGTGGTCAGTACCTATCAAAAGTGGTCCAAGGAAGGAAAAGTGGTGAACCGGTGACAGGGTCACGGGCAACCAAGGCTCATTGTTGCACATGGGGCTCGAAGGCTGGCCTGTGTGGTCTGATTCAACAGACGAGCTACTGTAGCTCAACTGGCTGAAAAAGTGAATTCTGGTTCTGATAGAAAGGTGGGTTACACTTTATTTTGAGACTCTGAAATTCCATCTGTAG
The DNA here is from genome assembly GCA_016801145.1 of Umbra pygmaea. Classification (NCBI taxonomy): domain Eukaryota; kingdom Metazoa; phylum Chordata; class Actinopteri; order Esociformes; family Umbridae; genus Umbra; species Umbra pygmaea. The sequence continues at coordinate 14,982 of JACXGM010006610.1, read as the reverse complement.
GTGCTCAATCATCAATAAACTATCAACAAAATATCTGTTGATAAGCAACTAATTGTGTAGGTTAGGGGTAGGGGTAAATTTTCAGTACAGTTTAGGGTAATGGTTTTGATTAGGATTAACATTGGGGAGAGAGTTAATGTTAGGATTAGGGTTAGTAGATAGTTTGTTAAAATATTGTAGATAGTCTGCAGATAATCTGTATAGCATCTACAGATATACTTTATGGAATTTCAAAATAAAGTGTTACCGAAAGTTGTGGGAACACACAGCGCAATGCAGATTGTTGCGTATAGTGGTGCTGTTTTGGTGGCAAAAGAGGGACCTAAAAAATATTAGACAGGTATTCATAATGGTAATAATGTTATGGCTGATTGGTGTATGTTATGAATGATACTGAAATGTATCATACCTGAAAATTTCAGACAAATGTATGTTGTGTTACTACATTCAAGGTTTGATTAAGTTTAGGGAATAAAGTAAATGTTGTTAAGGTTTCTGTTAAGGTCAGGAAAAAAGGATTATGGTTTAGGTTGGAAGAAAAAAAATGCATCTTGATTTTAACATGTGACCATTGGAGTGAAGCTCCAGGATATTACAGCCCATCTACTACTGTACCATCCATGCCCACGATGCACCTGCCATTTCAGGTAGGTTTCACATAATATATTTTACAAACTCTGCTGTCAAGCTTTTATAATATCACTTAACATAATGTAGGTATATCAAACGAATTCAGGTTCCCCATACATCAACATAGTTTGTTTAACACCAGAGACCATGCTGGTTAAACATCCTGAATTCGTTATTCTTAACAGCCCAAATTAGAATCGGAATGACGCAATATGTTAAATGACATCATATATCTCTATACTTATGTATAACTTTTATGAGCAGACGTAATCCAGGAATGGTCCCATTTTGGGCTCACATCATCTTGCCACATTTAGAGTAGTTCCACCTAGTTGACCTTTGAACCCTTACCGAATTGAGGACCAAATCTGGAGGTGTAGCGTGAAGTGCGCTTAAAGTGTAAATGACAGGGATAGATAAAACCACAAAGGTCTGTGTAATCTGTCAATAAAAATGTTCTCTCATAATTGCAGGGTAGACTTTGTAAAAGTATATGGTTTGTTAGCTTCTTAAACATTCATTATGACTAAGACTAAGACTAGGCTAGGACCTTTGGATTTGGGGTAGTGTTGCTTTTATTTTTAACAGAGGCACACCCTATGCTAAACTTAACCACAGGTAATAAAGTTTCTCTCTTATAAAAGTGACTAAGTTGAGTTTATTCACCATAGACCCAAGCGTCAGTAGCGTCGCCTATAGTTATTACACAAAACCTTTCTTACCCTGAAGTGGTTTTCGCGGATGGATCCCTTGGCCACGAACATTCGGCTCCCCTCTGCCTGCAGGTGCTCGTAGAATGGCTCGTCTAAGATGAAGCTGTCAATGAGGCTACAGCCGACAAACAAATTCGCGTTTTCGCCATGAACTTGAAGCGTGATATTCTTCCACTGTGAGTCAGACAGGTCCACCTCCTCAAATGACACTACATTTTGAGAGCCATCAACCCAGTAGACAAGGTCAAGTGTGTTTGCGCGACCATTGGACACGATTTCAAACTGCCGCTGGCCGTTGGCGCCTTCCAATCCGATGAGAGTTCCGCGAGAGCCGCGGTCTTGGCGTATGCTGGCCACGAACACGAAGCCCTCGTTGTTCTGTATTTGCTTAAGCATCTGTTTAAGCAATGGTGCGCTCACAGGAGGCAAATGGTCGAAGCGGATAAAGCGGTAAGCCGGATTGTCCGAGTCTTGACCGCGGAATTGCTTGGCACCCAGGGTCTTGCGTGTGATACCGCTAATCTCAAATAAATCAAACGTCGTGTCGTCATCGAGAGTAACTTCACCATCTTCTATTAATCATACAGGGGATAGGTAGGGAGAGAAGACCGTCAATTAGCATAATGAAACAGCATCTAATTATTACTAGGTCTACAGCAGTAGGCTACCCGTCATCCCTGTAGCTGGAGAGCAACCATGCGGTCAGTGTTTACTCCAACCCCACTTGAAACTAAACTGATACAATATACCATCCTGATAATAATTAGTATCTAACAGGTGCTTTAGATAAGGGTGAGAGGTAAAAATATCTGTAGCTCTCAGATGGAGAGCCTTGGCTATAACAGGCAGGGCATGCTATGCGTAATCAAAGACAGCATCATATTGTCCTATATTTACTCACACCGGTATGCTACCCTGACGTTGCATTGAAACCTACAGACGCTGCACAAGACACATGAACGTCACACTTGAAAATGAAAAGCCATAGTTGATATTATAATAGGGATAACAAGGTGCAAAGACGTTCGTATTCGTGGATTTACCTTGAGGTAGCGCTGAGGAGCAAAGTAATAAAATGGGCAGCAAGTTGAGACTTCTCCTGAGTATCATGTCTCCTTCAAAACACAAGACATACAAAGCCGATTATCATCAAAGGAAACAAGAAATCTAAAGTTGTTAACTCTATTTCTATTGTAATGACAATACCTTCAGTATATGCATAATTTGCTAACTGTTCATTTGTTGTATTTACCCACTTCACAAAGCAACTCCAAGTACTCATAGACGGTATAATGTATGCTCCACACATCACTTAATGTAAAATCCATTGATCTGCTTCTACAATGATAATGCTATGAAGCAGCCTAACAAGTTATGATAAACGAACAAATATTTAGAAGGTGACAAATTAGCACGTAAACCTGCATAAAGTGTATGAAAGATAACTGACCAGTTATAACAATAATAATTCAGATGTATAACGTTTACCATTATAACACGCTTGGTGCATTATTTTAGAATATAATTTAGAGAAGTGAACTTGAAATTAATACAATGCTGAAATAATGTAAAAAATGAACCATGTATACTTAAATTTTAGCTACTTACTGTGCGAAAGTGCAAATCCCTCCAAGAAAAAAATCCGTTAGATATCCAATAATAAATGGACGTAATAACACATATATTATTCTAATAAATATGAATGGTTTAATGAAAACGGATTAACTCCTTTAACCCGGTGCGTAAAGTCCACTTGGTTCGCTTCACTAGATCCACAATACGCAGGCAGGACTTAATGACAGAGGCTTAGCTACCGTCTCCCTCTTTATATACTCCTCCTCACGACCCTGTCAGTCAAGTTTAGGTATGACATGTTTGGAACGATTGCTGAGGCGGAATTACATAATTCCGTTCTGATCGCGTAATATGCTCGTACCCCCCGCGCGCTCTCTTGCCTAAATTCCATTTCTCTATCAAGCCCTCTTCATTTACAAGTTTGCGTTTCGGGGAGGAGTTATTGATGGAGAGAAAGTGATAGAGAGCTGGTAAGTGATGCGCGCACTGGTCTATTAGATCTGGGTGCGAAGCACTTGGATCACGAAGGACTGCAAAACTAGGTGCATTTTTTGTGCATTCGCATAGGATTTTGATTGACTTGATGCCCAGGGTGCCGAAAGACTGTTGATCATTTAGACTTTCTGCATGGCTGTAAAGGAAATATAAGCAAATCTATTGAGTTTGCTCTTCAGTCTTTTTAAAAACGTTTCCAAAAAGTTTAAGCAAAAGTCTTATGTCCGTTTGCATATGCTTGGATTTTTTACGAATCAGTTTATGTATGGGAATTTGAAACTTTTTAGTATATAGGACATGTAACACATTGTATCATCAAATTTGGGCATATTTGCATTTATTCAAATTAAAAAGCATATTCCCATAATAACACATTTACGCATTCACCGAAAGTAAACATGAACCATTGATCCAAAATGATTTGCGGGTGTTAGTGTAACCTGGATTGCCCAAGGTTGGTGTTTCGTTCAAGCTCCCGACTCCGAAACGAACATACCCCACAGCAACGGGGGTTCGAGCCGCCAGCCGCTGTCTGTGCACCTTCTCTTTGTATCTTAGTCTCTGCTTCATATGGCATGTCAAATAAATAACACTTTATTTTGAACGTTAAAACTCGACCAACCAACTCTTGCTTGTTCGGGAAATACGCAGATGGCTCAGTGGGTAGGGAGTCAGACTTGTAGTCAGAAGGTTGCCAGTTCGATTCCCGACTGAGCCAAATGTTGTTGTGTCCTTGGGCAAGACACTTTACCCTAATTGCTCCCAGGTCGTTGCTGTAAATAAGAAATTGTTCTTAGTCAACTTACCTGGTTAAATAAAGGTTAAATTAAAATTAAATTAAATATGGATTCTCCCGCGTGTCTGGCAACCAGCATTGTCCGCGGAACAGCACTGTCTCCGGTCTGGAAATATTTGGTTTTCTCCTAGTTTCTGCTCCCCTCTACGGCGTCAGAAAGGAATGGCTAATTCCATGATAAAATCACACATTCCTTCCCTAGGTTTCGTCTGGCTCATGGAGCTATGGCATAATAAAACAGTGTCAAACACCGGGTTTATTGAAGATAGGTAGCGTGCGTCATTTGGACACTATTTTGACAGGAACAAGCTTAATGAATTGATCGGAGAGCATATTACCAAATAGTGCAGTACTACAAAAATAACTGTGTACATTTTAAAGGGTTTCCTTGCTCATACTCATGCTATTGATGTGTGTTAGCTACTAAGAAATTTCCTTTTGGTGGCAGTGTCATAATGATTAGGCTGATTAAGAATTAAAACAGGTGTCAAACCGTTCATTGGACAACCTTTGTATGCAGGGTTTACTCTTACCTTGCATCTGACTAATTCATTAGGCTACTAATTGGTTAGGATCTCCCCTTATCTGACAATCTAGGTCTTAATTGGGCGTTAACTGAGCATAGGACTTTTACTTATTGAAAAGTGTTCTTCAGGCAGATCTGCCTTGGAGGCAGAAATAATTTGATTGGTTGATTTAAAACTGGGGGCGGACCTCATGGAACTTTGAAAATGTGCACATGAGCATAGTTTTCTCAGTTTTTAATCATATCTAACCATACACCTAACCTTTACCCTAACCTTAACCACACTGGAGTTTTAAAATTAAATCCTGTATACACTCACCTAAAGGATTATTAGGAACACCATACTAACACTGTGTTTGACCCCCTTTCGACTTCAGAACTGCCGTAATTCTACGTGGCATTGATTTAACAAGGTGCTGAAAGCATTCTTTAGAAAAGTTGGCTCATATTGATAGGATAGTATCTTGCAGTTGATGGAGATTTGTGGGATGCACATCCAGCACACAAAGCTCCTGTTCCACCACATCCCAAAAATGCTCTATTGGGGTGAGATCTGGTGACTGTGGGGGCCATTTTAGTACAGTGAACTGATTGTCATGTTCAAGAAACCAATTTGAAATGATTCGAGCTTTGTGACATGGTGCATTATCCTGCTGGAATAAAATTCTGACTCAACCCTCTGAATGTCTCAACAGAAATCGAGACTCATCAGACCAGGCAACATTTTTCCAGTCTTCAACTGTCAAATTTTGGTGTGCTTTTGCAAATTGTAGCCTCTTTTTCCTATTTGTAATGGAGATGAGTGGTACCCGGTGGGTTCTTCTGCTGTTGTAGCCCATCCGCCTCAAGGTTGTGTGTGTTGTGGCTTCACAAATGCTTTGTTGAATACCTTGGTTGTAACGAGTGGTTATTTCAGTCAAAGTTGCCCTTCTATCAGCTTGAAGCAGTCGGCCCATTCTCCTCTGACCTCTAGCACCAACAAGGCATTTTCGCCCACAGGACTGCCGCATACTGGATGTTTTTCCCTTTTCACACCATTCTTTGTAAGCCCTAGAAATGGTTGTGCTTGAAAATCCCAGTAACTGAGCAGATTTTGAAATACTCAGACCGGCCCATCTGGCACCAACAACCATGCCACGCTCAAATGGGGCGCAGATGGCTCAGTGGGTAGGGAGTCAGACTTGTGGTCAGAAGGTTGCCCGTTTGATTCCCGACTGAGCCAAATGTCGTTGTGTCCTTGGGCAAGACACTTTACCCTAATTGCTCCCAGGTCGTTGCTGTAAGTAAGAAATTGTTCTTAGTCAACCTACCTGGTTAAATAAAGGTTAAATAAAATAAATAAAAAAAATTGCTTAAATCACCTTTCCTTCCCATTCTGACATTAAGTTTGGAGTTCAGGAGATTGTCTTGACCAGGACCACACCCCTAAATGCATTGAAGCAACTGCCATGTGATTGGTTGAGTATATCATTGCTTTAAGGAGAAATTGAACGGGTGTTCCTAATAATATTTTAGGTGAGTGTATATCAGCCGCGTCGGTGGATCTTAATTGGGGAGGACGGGCTCGTATTACGCTCGGAACCGGAGTGAATGGAATGGTGCGCAACAAACAAAACCAATTGTTTTTTTGATTTGCACACATCTTAATTATCAATCAAAAGAAAACAAAACATAATGTGAGGACCGCCCTCTGTTTTGAATCAACCAATCAAATAATTTTTGCCTCCAAGGCAGATCTGCCTGGAGAACACTATTTGATAAGTAAAAGTCCTATGAGCCTAACTGAAAGGGAAGACAAAAAAAAATCTCCAACACTGGATCTACCATCCATAGGTTTTCACATCAAATCCATAATGCAGCCTCAGCTCATCAAACTGTTAAAACTGTAAAGCTCATTTCCTGCAATCCACATAGTTTATTTCCATGATTTATGCCATGCTAATCTTAGTGACAATGACTAACAAAAGCATTGAGCACATTTTTTCATTATGCAGACACTCTTATCCAAAGTAACTTACAGCAAGTACAGGGACATTCACCCTGGAGCAACTTTGGGTAAACTGCCTTGCTCAAGGAGACAATGACAATTGGCACAATCGAGAACAACCTTCCATCTACTGTAGAAGTCTGACTGCCAAATCACTGACTGAGCCATCTGCCCCCTTTCTGGCTTTCACTCTATGTCTTTCACGATTGCTCTGTCAGTCTCTAAATCTCTGTCTCTTTATACCCCTGTCATAGCCCCTCTGGAATGTGATCAAAAGAAAGATGGATGGTCACAAGCCATCAAACAAAGCCGACCTGCTTGAATTTTTGCACCAAGAGTGGAATAAAGTCACCCAATATTAATGTGAATGACTGGTGGAGAGCATGTCAAGACCACAGGGATATCATCCGGTTTGGCAAAGTGATGCAAATGCGGAAGTGCCTGAAACCTGCATTCTATCTGAATTCCAGCTGGGGGCGACACGTGCGGTTGCAAAAGGAGGTCTGTTTCTTTAGGAGTCTATGGGAAAATTAGCCACTTCTCACTTGATTTATTACCTCAGTAAACATTTTCATAATGAGTTTATGGTCTCAACCGCTAGTTTCAACCTCAAAACAGAATGATGTAAATTTTTTTAATTATGGCCTCGTTCATTTTAATATCAGTGATAAAACGGGGTGTTTTAGGGCGTGGCTATGTAGGGACTGTGTCAATTTGGTCGCCTAATAATGTCTTGTTCAACCTGGACTATGATGTAATTTCCCACCAATCACATGGCTCGTTTGTCTCTTCACTATCATCAGCTGGTAACAACTAATTCCTCTGGGTATGTATGTCCTGTGTTTGTCATTAGCTCTTGTCGGTTATTGTTTCCTTTGAGGGTTGGTATACAATGTCTCGTGAAGTGCTACGTTAATCTGCTGTAATGTGATCGGTCTGTGAAGGTTAAATTTATGTAAATGATGTCAAATCTCATTCCGTGTTGTGCCGCGATAAATGCACAGTGAGTGTGTATTGCTGTGTACGCCATAGATTATTTGTTTTGGGCATAACTGTTGCCTGTTTAGCAATAGAGCCCACTGGCTTCGTTGTTTTTTCAAGAACACTTCCTGTCGATAAACCACAAGGAACTTGAGTTGCCTGCGTCTGACTCCTACATTCTCTCCACCACACTCCAGCTGTAACATTGCCATTGTATTCACACCCATATAAACACACACACACCAAAGTTTAAGCCCAATAACCCCAATTCCCATCCTACGTCCAAATGTATATTTCCGCCTGTCTTTGAATCTCTCTGGAGTAACTTCAGTGAATGTGCAGTTCCACTTCTAGCCTTCATCATGGTTTGAAGATAAGAGAGCGACTTGAAGACAAGACATGTGGGACTCCTTTAGTCAATGCATCAACGGCCAAGAATGAAAAAACAGCAAACGCAAGATTTCATCAATGTTATAAAATTGGATCAAGTCAAATTGTTGCTTTTTGTGTTTCCCGCAAATTGCTCCTAAATGCAGGCTAAGCCTGCCTTTAAATCACACCAGTAAATTAAATTTGGCAAGGATAGCTGGCATTATAAAGCAGTGGCAGCTGCTGGTCTTTCAAAGAGTAGAAGCTCATTTCAGCCTACTACATCATAAACATTTTCCATTTATTTATACGTAAGTTTTGCCCTACATTCCTTTTCAAGAAAATGCTCTGTGACCCTGTCGTACCAACTAGGCGTATTTTCCAGTGACTTGACCAGTGTCCTCTCAATGGCCAGCAGAGCTAAGCTGCTTAAACGGCCTTGGCCCATTGTGTTACCGATGTAGGACTTGAGCCGCTTTAAACAGGAGAAACTCCTTTCTAGACCTGCAGATGTAGCTCCAATTGTTGCTAATGACAACAGTTTGTAAAGCTGAGGCATTGCACTGTCCAACTCCATGTCTTTAAGGAACACCATTAGGTTAAACTGAAACAAGGAATGTGGTCTATGAAATGTATGATTACAATTAGCTAGCAATTTCACCAAGCAAATATGAAGTATTAGGTTGCAGCAGTTTGTCAGTCGACCTGCTAAATGTAGCTGATTCTGAATATATAATAACTCGTCTTCGAGATGAATGTGTTCTAAAGCATTTTTAGTCAATAAAATCTTTAACACAATAGTACATATTTGTCCATAAATGTTTTGACATTTTAGGGGAAGCCAAGCTTCCATTGCAGTATTAAAGAAATCACACTTGTTTTAAAGCACACCCTTCAAATCCTCTGTGCTTCCAGCTGGAAAGATTGCATTCATTTAATGATTATCACCAGATTGTTTATCTGTGTTTATCTGTGAATTTTTTAAATGTATATATAGTATATCGGATATTCTAAACAATTACAAACATTTCTTTCTGGATGTACATATACAGTGCCTTGCAAAAGTATTCGGCCCCCTTGAACATGTCGACCTTTTGCCACATTTCAGGCTTCAAACCTAAAGATATAAACTAAAGATGTAATTTTTTGTGAAGAAGCAACAACAAGTGGGACACAATCATGAAATGGAATAAAATTTATTGGAAATGTCAAACATTTTTAACAAATAAAAACCTGACAAATTGGGCGAGCAGAATTATTCAGCCCCTTTACTTTTAGTGCAGCAAACTCTCTCCAGAAGTTAAATGAGGATCTCTGAATGATCCAATGTTGACCTAAATGACTAATGATGATAAATAGAATCCACCTGTGTGTAATCAAGTCTCCGTATAAATGCACCTGCTCTGTGATAGTCTCAGAGGTCTGATAAAAGCACAGAGAGCATAATGAAGAACAAGGAACACACCAGGTAGGTCCGAGATACTGTTGTGGAGAAGTTCGAAGCCGGATTTGGATACAGAAAGATTTTCCAAGCTTTAAACATCCCAAGGAGCACTGTGCAAGCGATAATATGGAAATGGAAGGAGTATCAGACCACTGCAAATCTACCAAGACCCGGCCGTCCCTCTAAACTTTCAGCTCATACAAGGAGAAGACTGATCAGAGATGCAGCCAAGAGGCCCATGATCACTCTGGATGAACTGCAGAGATCTACAGCTGAGGTGGGCGAGTCTGTCCATAGGACAACAATCAGTCATATACTGCACAAATCT
>JACXGM010006609.1:0-32562 GCA_016801145.1 Umbra pygmaea | reverse complement strand
CGCCTCACACCCTGGGCAACTCCGGAGAAGAAAAGAGTCCAACCCCTATCCAGGAGAATGGTTCCAGAACCGAGACTGTGCGTAGAGGTAAGCCCCACCAGATCTAATTGGTAGCGCTCCACCTCCCGCACCAGGTCCGGCTCCTTCCCCCCCAGAGAGGTGACGTTCCACGTACCCAGAGCCAGCCTCTGCCGCCCAGGTCTGGTCCGTCGAGGCCCCTGACCTTCACTACCACCGATTTGGCAGCGCACCCGACCCCAGCGGTTCCTCCCACAGGTGGTGGGCCCATGGGATGGAGAGGGAGGTGCCACGTTGCTTCTTCGGGCTGTGCGCGGCCGGGCTCCGTGGCAAACCCGGCCACCAGGCGCATGCTGACGGGCCCTCCATCCAGGCCTGGCTCCAGACGGGGGCCCCGGGCTTCCTCTGGGCAGGGTCTCTCTTCCTCTTCCTCGCTTGTTCATTGGAGTGTTTTTGAAGTTATAAATTATAGAACGAAAACAGTTGGTGACAATCTGGAACAAGGTTGTTGCTTACAGGAGGCCTACTCCAAATAAGGGCTATATTTCATTAACACAAAACAAAATGTTGATAACGCTTGCTATGCGTTATGTTACTAACTATACAATATCTGCCGAGCGCACCCAATCCATTGAAATGACCATTATGGTCCTCTCTGAAAATAAAGTGTGTGTTGTCAATGACTGTGTGTGTGTGTGTTGTTTTTAAGGTAACATTATTTTGTCGATTATAATGCATCAGGAGCATGATGAATTATAGCCGATAAAATAATATATGCTTCCCAATACGATAGCCTTATACGTTTCTGTACATGAAAAAATGAAAGCGCAAGTTAATATCACAGTCATCATAAATGTCCAAGGGTTGTCATTTTAAATAAAGAACGCGTTGCAGACAAAACAGGCAGCCGGTATATTTTCGCTCCTCATTACCTACATCTCCCCACCTTTCAAAACGAAGCGCCAGGCTCTGGTTGTGCGTGTCATCGTGCCACGTGACTTAACGAATATAGGCTATATATGTAATAAAAAAACTTCTAAACCGTTTAACTGATAGTAAAACATTTGACCGATTAATACTATTGGTTAACGGTTAAACGTCAATTTGAGCATCCCATATATATATATATATATATACACACACAGTGGTCTCCACGCTGGAATTTTAGAAAGTACTTGGGCCCTCTACTTTACATTGGTATTCAAGAGGCCCCCGATGCAATGTGTGTGTGTGTGTGTGTGTGTGTGTGTGTGTGTGTGTGTGTAGCTGCTGCCTCTCACCATCTTGGGAAGACACCATTCTCCAGGCTGGTGGTCTGGCTGCGTAGCCATCGTCTCTGGTAACTGCTAGCCTGGCTGCTGGTGAGGGAGGACCCAGGAGAGGGAAACGGGGTGACCAACAGGCTGCTCAGTGATGCTGTAGGGGGGGCAGAGGGAGCAAAAGTTGGTCAGGGTGCGACTCGCCCAGTCCGGTCAGGGTGCGAGTCGCCCAGTCCGGTAAGGGTGCGAGTCGCCCAGTCCGGTAAGGGTGCGAGTCGCCCAGTCCGGTAAGGGTGCGAGTCTGTCATCCAGTGAACAAGCAGACTCACACAGCCCTTAAGAGACATTCAATAGCAGCTCACAGCCACATGACGGGGCAATGGCCCAACACCAGCTATGCTGCTGACGCTGTGGTCATGGAAGCATAAATCAGCCGTGTGTGAGTGTGTGTGTGTCTGAGAGGACCAGAATTAGAAGCCAATTTACTAGTAGTGGGTTTTGGGAGCTGCTATATTTAAGGAAGTGCATGTGACGTGGGTGTTCAACAGAACGCTGACATTCCCCTCATGCCGTTCATGCCAGGGCTTGGGGGGGGGGTCGGTTTCCACTGCACAAGGATTTCCAGCCCCGCCCCTCTCCTTCACCTCTATGAAGGATGGAACGACAGAATGGCTGCATGTGTGGGGTTAATCAATGGAAACACGAGGCCCTTCAAAATCCTCACTGTGTGTTTATTAGAGCAGGGGTGGAGCCTAACAAAAAAAGCAGGGGTGGAGCCTAACAAACTTGTGTGTGTCTACACCAAATGGACCTACGGGGAAGGGTGTAGGGAATAGGTGGCTTTTTACAACACACCCTGGTGCCACTCCAGCTGGACCTTGGACAGGGGACGTGCAGGTTAAACTAGCCTGGCCCAATGTGTGAGTTCATTTGTTCCACCAGTTCTGTTCTGTGGAGGGTTTAGCAGGACAGCACAGTGACCTAACATGACCAGAGTCAGCTGGTTGCATCCCCTCACACATGAAGGTGTCTTGCATAGGCGACCCCGGAGTTGGGTGAAGATGTTACCTGATCTGGCGATGCCGCTGTCTCTCTCATCGTACGGGCTTCTGCCAGGCATGTCCATGGGGTTACTGTGGCCTGCAGAAGGAAAGACAAGGAGAAGTGGTAGTGAGAATCAACCCTGACTCGGCCAGGAGAAGGAACCAGTGACCACCCACCACCACCTTCTCTACACGCGTTACCCACCAGCAGTGCTACACACACCCCAACCACCCAGGGACTCTCCTAACATGCCAGGGGTCTGTTCGTTCAGGGAGGGGCCACAAGCTGCACTGGAGATACACAACGGACCCTGGACGTACTCCCGTGTAGTTAGTATCTAGCTAACACATCAAGCTTTCACACCAAAGTTTACGAGTGCAGAAACAGCCATTTGCAGAAGTGGTGAAGGCCCTGTTTGGTGTTGTCCTATCCATGATTTATGGGTTAATCAACATGACTGTTGCTGCATAGTGCCCGTGCCCTGCCCACCCTGGCCAGCGCTTTACGAGCATTCCACTAACACTGGATAGCTGCATGCCGACACACCTAGCTGTGGCTTACGGAGAAGCACCGGGAGGCTATTAATACTGAAATCACCACCCCTGCTACCACTCCATTAAAACAAGAGGATTCATAGGTTACGACAGGCAGGGGGGGGACAAGGGGTCGAGGGGAGTGAAGGATTGAAGACAGGAGGTACCGGGCCCTGCAGCAACACCCTGAAGCAGACTGAGCATGCCCGCGGTACACTTGCAGACACATGCAGCGTATGTACACACGCATGCAACTGCACACAAGCACACTGCAAACCTGAAAAGAAAGAGGCGCTCTTGATGAGACGCAGAGGCCCCTGCTCAGAGAAGGCCCGGCGCGGGCTGCAGAGCTGAGAGAAACCTGCGCAGTACAAACGGACAAGGAGAAGAACAAAAACAAGACAGGGACATGAACCATGGTTAGTAGAGAAGCAGGTAGTCAATAGCCATGTTCCAACGCCAGCTTGACAGAGAGAGAGGGGCACCTGAAGAAGTTTGGGAGCACGATGTGACAGAAGCCACGGCGGAAACAACCGCGCTGGGTGGAAATGTTTAGTTTCTACATAGTGGTCAGTCAGGAGAACTGCAATCCCGCACAGAAAGTAGCTCATAGCGAAACACTTTCCATAATCAGCTATGTATTTTTTGTGGGGATGAAAAGGGAAATGAGGACAGCCAAAACAAGAGAAACTTGCCAACAGAACATTGTTCGCATCACACATCTCTGCACTTTAGACTGGCTCCAGGATGGAACTTTCAGACAATTCAGCTTGTTTTAAACTGTCCCAAAAATGGATGTTAGATAGAGTAACACATACAGTTTGCCTGGAGAACACAAGTTCAATGGGTTAACTGACACATAACAAAGAAAAGATTGTCAACGCCTGATAAGGGTTTGCAACATACAGGACAAAACTGAACAAACAGAGATGTGATAAACTGTGCTATACTTAACAGTGTTCCAGTACAGCTGAAATCAGAAAGCCACCAGCTGTTCTGTGCTGTTCTACATGACCTGTATGCGTGATGTACCGGACTGTGCCGGTTCTGTATGGTAGTTACCTATGTTCCCCAAGAGGACGTTGGGCCCTGTGACCTGCTCTGGCCTCAGAGTGTTGGAGTCTTGACTGATTAACTCCAGGCTGTCTTGAAGTCTATCAGGAGCACACGGACATAACAGGGAGGTCAAAGGGCACAACGAGACATCGACAGAGCAAGAAGAGGGAAAAGAGAGAAAAAGAAAGTAGAGACATGATAAGAGAGCAGCCGATAACAGGAGAGCAAGAGACATTGGGTGTGGTGTTGGGGCGTACGTGTTCAGGCTGCCGTAGACGCTGCTTCCTGTCCGGGCTGTAAACACCTTACTCAGCATCAGCTGGGGTGGAGACCTGAGAGCAGAGAAAACCGTCATGACAGACACCCGAGCAGGACAGCTGCCCACTCCACGCCGCTCGAAAGCCTCACTCACCGTATCTGATGGATTTTCAGTGTGGAGCCTTTGTAGCTCATCGCCACAGATCCGAACATCATCTCTCCCAGCATGTTGGCGTCAGAGGAGCAGCGTGACCCCTGAACGGGACGAGAAGACTGCAATGTTAACCCTCCAGAGGGAAGTGGATGACATTTCTAAATGTTTTGAGGGGTTATGATCTGATCCATCGTCCAGAGTTCCAGAATGTTTCTCATTAATTGGACATAAAGACTATTGCATAACTATCTTTTGAATTTAGCACAGATGGTAAACAGATCTAAAAGATGTGTTCAGTTTCATTAAAATTATCACAGAGGCTTAGTGTGGTATCCTTAAAAAGTAGGTCCCCTAAAAAAAACTTGCCTGAAGGTGTTTAACTGATTGGTATCAACCAGGCAAGTTGACTGAGAACATATTCTCATTTGCAACAACAGCCTGGGGAGAAGTGGGTAAATGAAGTGGGTAAATGAAGTGGGTAAATGAAGTGGGTAAATGAAGTGGGTAAATGAAGTGGGTAAATGAAGTGGGTAAATGAAGTGGGTAAATGAAGTGGGTAAATGAAGTGGGTAAATGAGCCAATTTAAACGAAAGTTGGGGTTGATTAGGTTGCAATGATTGCCAGACACTGGGGTTAACAGGACACAGGGGTTAACACCCCTACTCTTACGAGTTTTAACTGGTTCATTAGCTAGGAATGGTAAAGGGGAGCTTGATCCTACTAAGGTCTGAACTAACTGACGGATGTGTCATGAAGCCCACTGTACCTGATGATGGAGTGTAATAAACACTGTTGCTAGGGGAAACATCTGAAGACAACAGGCTGTCTTACCAGAGATATGTTCCCTCTACTGGCTGGTGGGACTGTCGCTCAGTAAGGTAGCCATTTGTAATGCTACATAACTCCTTCCAAGCATACGTTGGCAACTTAAAGTTCACTTATTGGTATCTATATTTTAATCTGGGCTTTTTCGACCACGGTGCCGATAATTTTAACCCTCCATGAAACAACTGCTTGGGAAGAATGATGGGAAAATCTGTAGGTGTTAGCCATCAGCGCATTATCACTATGAGCCCTGGAGTGCTGTGAGCCGAAGGAGAAGGTATCTGTTCTAAGCCAGGCCTTGTGCCAACTGTCCATCACAGTTCGCTCACCTGAAAGCGTAGGCCCAGTTCCCTGCTGGGTTCCCTACTGGGTTCCCTGGGCTCTGAGGCAGAGGAGGACGAGCTGTCCAAAGAGCTGGTGCTGCCCCCTGTAGGTCGGAGCTGGCAGCACTTCCCAATCATCTTTCCCTGGGCCTCACTACCGCACATCTTCTGCTGAGGGAAATGGCCTCAAATAAATAACACAAAGGTCCCTGGGCCTACTTCTTACAAAGCCCTGACAAAGATAACATTTATTTTTTTGCATGAGACATGTATGTGTGTTGTTTGACAGCATTCTTACACACTCAAGAAATGCAGGAGTGTAGCTGGCAGAACATCAATTCAAATATTGTTCTGTTTTTTGCATACCTACTTAAGTGTCAGATGAAGCTTTCCTAAACATTTTGTGAGTCTGTTTGCAGAATTGAAGGAAATATGAGCTTGTTTATCAAGGCAATCATAATGTGTGTCCAGTGCCAGTACTGGGAATCTTGTTAAAGTTGAGGGTCGCATGGATTCCACTCAATATCAGCAGATACTTGAGAATAATGTAGAGGAATCAGTCACAAAGTTGAAGTTAATTCGGGGCTGGATATTTCAACAAGACAACGACTCAACACACTGCTCCAAATCTACTCTGGCATTTATGCAGAGGAAAAAGTACAATGTTCTGGAATGGCCATCCCAGTCCCCAGACTGGAATATCATTGAAAATCTGGGGTGACTTGAAGTGGGCTGTCCATGCTTGGCAACCATTAAACCTTTTTTAAGAAGGAATGGTCCAAAATTTTCAGAATCCAGACACACATTAAAGGCTATAGGAAGCATCTAAAAGCTGTTATTTCTGCTAAAGGAAGCTCAACTAAAAATCATAATGTTATGGTCATTACAAGAATATAGTAACCGATGTAAAAATGAAAATAAAAATACATTAGCAATGTAAACAAAACTGAACAAACATCAGCCCTCTATTTCGTACTTCCAAGCAAAACACAACTTGAGAGTTAAACGGGAGTAACCTAAAGATGTATTGTGAAGAAACTCTGCTGTGCCCTATGGGAGGGACCTCGTCATTTGACTGCAGAGAAAGCCACCCTTTTGCACTGTATTGCCTGTGCCGACTGCGTGCGTTGCTTCGCTTTGGTAATGGCTCAAATCAAACAAACGTCTGGCCGTGCCCTGACAGAGCACACAAAGGCCTGGGACATGTGAGCGCCTGTCATATGACTTCCTCAGGAACATGTGAGCTGGAACTGCAACCTCTCTCTCTCCCTCTCTCTCTCTCTCGCTCTCTCTTGCTCACTCGCTCGCTCTGCAACATCCCCCCCACCCCTCCAGCTCTCTGTGCTTCCTGTCTGTCTGATGCTTGTGCTCCCTTGTTGCCCTCCACATCTGTCTCACTACCTGTCTAGCGTTTCCCCTCTCTTGCCTGAAACGATATCCGCAGGGGACAGAAGCATCGGGGACGCGAATCACACGGTAGCCGAGGAAACCATAACCATGCAGCATGTGTCAAAACATGGTATACAAGTTCATTAAAGCCTACAAAATTGTTGCTGCCTGAAGGTGAAAGAGTTTTCTTCCAAACAAGGATTTAGAACAGGTTGGTAAAGTACACAAGTTGTATTTCAACACGGGTAAAACGCTTAGGGCGTTATCAAAAACAGAATGTTGCAGCAACCCCTGAGTGCAATGACAAACAGGCTGAACACGAGACAGCCAGTCAGCCAGAGGCTGCAGTCATGTGAGCCTAACAGAACGCTTTATACACTGCTACTGTCAGCTGATGCTGTCATTACCGGAGATAAGAGCTCCAGCTCAAACCAGTCCAGCCCTTTTTAATATTGTCTGAGGAGCAGCTTTAGACAGCTTTAGGCTGTTTCCCCTCACACTGTGGGGTACAGACATGTTGCAGGCAGGCAGACCACCCCCCTCACCACACACACACACACCTCACTCAGTCACTCACCGTGGCAGAAGCGTCCTCTGCACTCCTCTTTTTGGTACTGGAGTCAAAAAGGACATTTCTCCCTCGTCGCTCGCAGTCCTGGTACACGATCAAGCGGATCTGGCTGGGATCCAGCTGTGGGGACGACCAGCTGGGAGAGGGGTGAGACAGAAGCATCAAGGTTGAGCGCATTCTGGTGCTACTTGCAACGGGTGTAGAACGTTTACCAAAACTCTTCAACAGACACCCATGTGGTGGACGTTTCCCAGCCAGACAAGCTGAGCAGCAGAACCAGGTGGGGCCATAAACTGAGGCTTCACAGGGCTGAATGAAAGGTTTGATTAAAATAAAAACCATGACAGTGATGTATGGACATGCAAGTTAATAAGCTCTCTTAAGCTGTCAGCGCAGCGGGTTGGTGGGCCCAGTCCTGCCAACAGCCGTGTCATTGCTGCCATTCCATCCCAGAGACCTCTGCTGGCCAGACGGGGGGACACAGAGCGCCAAGACCACCCGCCCACCAGACTCCACCACACGGGCCGTCTGGGTTTGAGGGACATGGAAGACAGATGAGGACTTCTCTACAGACTAAGGGATGGGATGGTGGACAGTGTATTTATAACTGTTTATGGGGTTCTGTGACAAGGTCTCTGCTGTCTGAAAGTTGGGTTCCGGGGCCGCCCAGGTATTCCAGAACAGCCCTGGCATTTGTGTTCTCCACGTCAGTGGACTGATAGGGAAGTGTTCTGCCCTGGGATGCCAAGGTGTCGTGTAACCTGCTGTTTACCAAACACTGCCCTGCTGTCTGTGTGCTATAACAAACATTCCTCAAGGCTAAGCCATTGTTTAAGGGGGGTATTTGGGTGGTGTGAAGGCATTAGGTTAGCATATTCAGTGCATCTCCTTAAAGAATAAATAAAAAAAATGGAAGAACGTATGTATATTTTGTTGTTGTATATCTGTAAAAGCATGTAAACCATGAATAAGGCTTTTCAATGCATATTGTCAAGCCCCCAGGGCTCCTTGACCAGTGTGCTTCGTTTGGGGGCCATACTAGTCATCAAAATGCTGCACCCATTTCTCACTATACATACATCATTGCAGGGCGGTTATTTTGTCATTTTCGCTTCCTACTTCCTGTCTGTAAATGTGTTTACACCGATTTTGAGGCGCAATAGCTCTGGCTATGTTTAACCCATGTCTAACTATGTCTAACTCATTCTTTCCATCAGATCTTCACCTTTCCAACACTACCAAGATTTAGTTGCTAGCATGTACGGTTCTCGAAATAATTGCGATTGACCCTCTGGAGCGTCAGGGGTCTTTTGGAGGGATTGAATATGGCTCAATCACGCAAATTTGATTGTGGGAAGCCAAAACCGTGATCGTGATTAAAATTTGATTCAACGTGCAGCACTAGGTTAGCATTAGGCTGTCATTAGGCTGGCGTTAGGTAAGCATTAAGTTAGCACTATAAAATCCTAAAGTTAAGCTTTAAAGATGGTTTAATTCTCTATTCCTCAATTTTTTATCAATCTAGGACGGCACATTTTGGGGAATATTCAGAGGTGGAACATTACTGTGGCATTAGTGGGAATAGATGGGATTTAAATGGGAATATTTAAGTTAGTTTGTGTTGGATATACAGCGCCTTGCATAGGTATTTACACCACTTGGACATTTCCACATTTTTTAGTGTGACAAGCTGTATTGAAATAGGCATGTATTGGGATTTTTACAATATGTGTTTCACAACTAACCAAACACTTTGAAGGTGCAAAATATTTTTTTTCTTTTGACAAAAAATAAATAAAAACAGCATCTCCTTAGTGTGCAAGATCTTGAAAGTGACCTTGAGAATCAGCGGTACATGTGATGGAAGTGCACACTGTGCATGCAGAGGGTTGTTATTCTATTGAATTGGGGATAATTTAACAATATGCTATAAGACCTAGAATTGCCTTACTGTTTGTGTATCCCACAAAAAAGGTTCACTTATAGGATAACTTTGAATGTAAGCAAAATTCGCCAAATTCCCAGTTTAAATTTCCATGGAAAAGTGTAGAAAAAAAACAACAGTTTTCTGAACCTTAGCAACCCTATTGATATCACATTTTTGCCTTAGAAGTCTGCGTGTCATAGTAGGGTAAGGTGCGGCCTTGTAGGACAAGCTACATCCCGATCATCCGTGGTTCGAACCTGACTTTCCCCGAACCTCCAGCATGAGGCAGCGCAAATTGTCATTGCCCTGCCTAGGATTTGGGAAAGTCAGATTATCTACCTTCTCCTTGTGTGCAGATCAGTACAGTTTGTGAGTGTAATCATCCGTTACATAAACTGACTAAAGGCTTCCATGTTGGATGAGCAGTGTGAAAAGAATCAACCGGCTCTGCAACATTTGGTTGGATGAATAATGACAGCGCCCTTCAACATCCCGCATCTGTCGAAGGGGGGGGGTTACTGAGCTGATTAGTAGGAAAAACTGGACAAGACCAATTGGGAAGGGAGAAAATGGGGATAAATAATAAACATAAAATAATACTTGGCCTAGCTTTTGTTCTAAGGTCCTAAAAATTATTTTAAGATTTTGATGCAATATTTAAACCTCCCGATTATCTACCCAAGCAATATTTTCTTTATACATCCCTATTATCTACCGATCACCTGGACATGAAAGCAAATGAAGGGATCAGCAATCCAAGGAAGACCAAGAAGACTGTCCATCTCTTTGTAGAAAGCAAACTAGTTTAATAGACATGTTTTTCTAGTATGTTTCTAACTCTATTATAGCTACTGCCTTCTCATACGTTTCACACATTTTTGAAAAACAGCATGTAATTACGAATGTCACTGATCTACCAGCTTTTATGAAGCTCATGACAAATATAATTTGATCTTCAGAACTGCATGAGAAAATTCAGGTCTGAAGCTCCAGGCAGAGTACGGCTAAGTCAACTGTCCAATTTCGAGAATACCAAAGCTGGGTTACAAATTTAAATAGACACAACCTAGACACAGAAATTGACCCACCGGGCCAGGAGGCTACTGAGGTCAACAGCCCGGATAGAAAATGTCCAGGTCAACAAAAATTGATTTTGCGATTAGGTATGTGAAAGTTTTTGATTTGGTGAAAAGATGCATATCTTCCTGTTTGACAACTATGGAAACTCATGTTGGTGGCAGCATCATGCTATGGGGATGGTTTCCATCACCAGGGATGGTGTTTCAGAAACCTTAACTTCCCACCAGACCGAGTCATTAATCATGTTGTCTGTGACGAGCATGCTTGAGGAATTTACCAAAGGCTGGAGGAAAGCCATTACCCTATTCATAGTCACCCACTGTCAGAGGAACATCTAGCCCCACAACAGTTTCAGGCAGAATGACATAAAATTGACTCACAGTGTTTCAAAACCACATGATGCTGTGAGCGGTTTCATACAGCCTACTTCAAATAGTATTAGATTTACTGGTACACACACACACACACACACACACACACACACACACAAAAAAATGATACACAATGGAAGAAAAAAAATCAATTCAGCCCACTTGAATACTGAAGAGACAAATTGAATATCCTAGTTAGTATCCCATCCACAGTTCTGCATTCATATCAGTGTCTTGTCTAGGTTACTGGCCTTTACCAAGTTCTACAATAAAAATGAGCACATCTTTTTGACGTTGCATAGCATATATTCAGGTCTGTTCTTTTTGTAATTTGGAATAACAGTTATTTTTATAAAATTGAAAAAACATTTGTTTTTATCCAAGTCATCAAATAAATAATTGACAGATTAATTGATTATCAAAACAGTCAAAGTTGTGCATCATATCAGGGAAAAGTTGTGCATCATATCAGTGAATAGTTGTGCATCATATCAGTGAAATAGTTGTGCATCATATCAGTGAAATAGTTGTGCATCATATCAGTGAAATAGTTGTGCATCATATCAGTGAAATAGTTGTGCATCATATCAGTGAATAGTTGTGTAGCAGGGACAGGGAGAAGGGAGGAAACCGACCCTGTGACAGCCAGCTATCAGCAGAGCCATTCATAAAAGCAGTAGCACATGACCATCGTTACAGCCGCACTGACCTCAAATCGGACCATAAAAACAGCCTGGACAAAAGGCATATAAACAGCAGTGTTCCTTGTAATAGCCAGCTCTAGAAGCATACAAGTGTCTCACTCTTCTTCCGTCTATGATTGTTACAAATGTACTACCATTAAGCTGGCCATTTGTAATAATGACAACAATTTCTTAATAGTGGAAATCTATGGAACGGATCACACAATTTACAAAAGAAGCATTGTGATCGAGAGCACTGCACTGCCAAAGTAAACTCCCTAAAACTGACGGACGGGCTGTGACTTAAAGACAGTAAATGCTAGTTTTCAAATAAGAGAACTTAAAGCCACCACAACAACATTACATAATGCAGTTGCACATTTACAGCACCGCAAACTGTGACAATCAATATCACCACCGAAGAAAAGCTAGTAGATCCAAGCACAACAACACAAGACCTGAAGTCCTATCCGAGGCTAAAAACACTGTTTTGTTATTCTAACCACAGAGGGAATCCAACACAGTCAAAGCCCACACAGAATCACAAACACACTGCGGGTAAGCAGCAAGCTGGGTTAAACATTACTGGGTACCTGGGCATCGTGGCGAGTCTGTTTCTCCTTCTGTCCCCAGCACGCTCCTTGTCCTCTCGCCCAGCGCGTGGCTAAGAATAGCGCTGAACTAAATTCACACAACAACATGAGACTGTCAGGTGATCTATGCGCTTTGCTGGACAGCGCCTGGACAAAGAGCCAGCTGCCCACTGGGAGGGTGTCTGGTCCCCCTCTGAAACTGAGGAGACAGGCAGAGCCATCCACTGGAGGTCTTCATCTGTCCTCCTCGCTGTGACCTCAAAAAGCCCTCCCTCCCACCAGATGGCTACTGAGGCCATTGGAAGACACTGAGATTGTAACAGTGTGTGTGTGCTGCCTGGAGGGGTAAAAGCTTACGTTACATAAATAATCAACCTAAGCTGTGAAACGTTCCCTCCCTATGGCGGTGGGTACTTTTGCAGTGAAGCATTCTGTTGACCTAGGCTGTATTAGTAGAAAATGAAACCTGCGTTAGGATTGCCGTTTGCCTGAATCGGCCAAAAGCTCTTCCTTGTTGTTGAAAGAGGACACCTGGTGAGCGTGATCCTTCTACAAGACAACTGGATCTGAGCACAACTACCCACAGAGCCCCTCTCAAACCTGGGAAGAGGCTTTCACGTTACTCACCCAAAAGGTGTGTGTGTGTGTGTGTGTGTGAGACAGAAAACTGTGACCCCCTCCCTAGAAGAGGTCTGTGTCTGACAAAACTGTGAGGAGTCAGAGGGAGGCGCAATCATCTCAGTCTCACAAGCCCATCAAGAGAAACCACAGGGTACTAATCTTCAAAATACAGTTCAATGTGTAAACATCATTATTCAGAGTTTGAATTAGGCCAATGAAATTCAAGTTTTACAACTAAGTGCATGGTGCCTCAATGATAAAATATACATAAAACTTGGAGAAAGCATATTAGGAAGCTAAATACATTTAGTTAGTTTGAACACATATACATTTAACAAAGAATAATAATAACTGTGTGTGTATATTATAAAAACAATGTTGTTAATATATGATATATACACTTTGCATGTTATTATTAATCTACAAAATGCTCTGCCCCAAAACAGCAGCACATTGTCCAGTCAGATCAAGCAAATGTGTACCAATAAAAGATGTGATTACTTTGCCCTGGACACATTCCTTCCAACAGCCCTACCTTGACTGGCTCAGTGACACCCATCTGACAACCTGTCTTCTCTTTGGTCTCAGCCAGGTCAGCGTCATAGACATTCAGAGACCTCTTGATTGATCAAACCAATTTCTCTATGAACAATGCCTGTTCTAACAGGCCTTTTCAAACAGCACGCCAAAAGTGGAAGCACACTTTCAGTGTGTATCCCAACTTAATGAAGTAACCAAACAAAAGACATCGGTAAAATTAAAGACACGGAGCGGAGCTCAGTGCTGCTGTCCATGGTCTCACAGGCAGAACAATTTGAAATAATACACAAATCAACTTCCTGTAACTCTCCCTGTGGTGACAGGTCACTTCTGCATTCCACACTCACATGATCCATGAATCACATGTGAGTGGATGACATCACATCCACCTTCCCAGGCCAACCAGGGTTAACTAGCTGCTCAGAGGAGAAACCGAGAACCCTGTGAGTGTGTGCGACTGGCCCAGGCTCCACCACGACTGAAACAATGTTGTGTAACAACACTATTCCTGTTTATGTGTCTTATCAGCACACACGCTGTGTGGTTAGGCTACCTGCAGGGACATGTGATTTAATTATGAATAAGTAACAAGTCTTTTCATTTGTGTCAACATCAGCCACTTGTCAATCATCCCACATCCTTTATTCAAATGGGGTCGTCGCTTTGCACTTTACCCACGCGGTGAATTTCCAAACTAATTTCATCTGTTGTCTAACATACGGCAAGCTCTCCCATCTGTGTGATTAAGTTCACTTCTACTGAAGCCTTTTGATGGACCAAAGACATAACAGCCATTCAAAAGTGTTCATGAATTAAACAAAGCATATCTTTGACAGACTACAGTGAAGCTGTGACATGCACACCTACATGTTAACCCATAAAACATTTTTTTTAAATCCCAACTCCCTCTAATCCTGCCTTGTCGGCAGTTCTGTAACTCCCTGGACAGATCTGTGGTTCATCCAACCACGTCACCTAGCTGCTGATTCTTTTCGCACTGCGAATCCAACAAGGAAACCTTTATTTGGATCATGTACGGAATCATTACATTCAACTATATTTCAAACGGTTGAACCCATTGGCGACTGATCTGAACACAAGAAGTCACTGGAGAACAACATGGCAGGATAATCCGACTTCCCTAACCAAAATCATGGGCATCACTCTGCCAATTTGCGAGGCCTGGGAAAGGTCAGAGAACCCATAGTCAGGTTCGAACCTGTGACTATCGTGACGTAGACTGTCGTGCAATGCAACAACATAGCCCACTATGCCACGTGAACCCCGAAACACAAGCATTTTAAAAGGCTTTGGTGTGGTTTTTGAGGAAACTGATTTTACTACTCACTAACAGAGCATGACAGCCAACAAAATAGACCTAGTTACTAGAAGGCTACACAAAATGTACATCTCACAAAAAATGATCAATAGGCCATTAAGTTTTATGAAAAATGTACTTCTGTAATTATCAAGTCAGTAAGCTGGGTAACGACAAATTTTCCATGGCCCTGCTTTTCTGAGAACTCCAAGCCACTTAAAATAGCAAACTGATAGGAACATGTCGACGAGCTGTCTTACAGGCCACTGCTCTGCCTGCTGGCGCTAACACACTCGCTAGCATAGATGGAGAAATAAAATAAACGTTTAAAAACAATAAGGTGCATAAAATGTTTACAGAACAAAATACTCAAGACAGGAGTAGGATATTGGGAGTAGAACACAAAGTAGGCCCTCACATAACCTGGCACCTACGCGTTGAGCTTGTGACCGTGGCGTAGAGACGTGATACTGTACCAGACGGTGATTGATGATCGCTCACATGACACACACCCTGTTTTGAAACTGTGTGCCACAAGCCAAGAAGGAACTTGAGCCTGTATTTCTTCTATCAACCATTTAAATACTACAGTTAAAAGCCCTGAAATACAACTAACCTAAGAGTTGTAACAGCCTAAAAGAAATGGAACAAAGCACACAATATTTGTGGAAAGTGCCAGCCCATGACATTTCCACCACTTACAACAGCATAAAAATAACAGAAGTTAATGTAACCTGGGGGCCAAAATGTAAAGAAAGTGCATTGTGAACGCCTTTACAGTGAATTTACCTTGGAAAATCATTTATTTTTAAACCATGCAGATACCAACTGGTCTAGTACCTCAAGATTGAAACTGGTTGAGGCATAAGATGATTAGGAAATGTAAATAAGTTTATCGTAAATGTACCCGATTTCATAACTGAAGATAAAGTTGGCTGGCGAGTGGCTTCTGGCATGTTTTGATACATTGTGTTTAGACTAGCTGTTTCTGCATGTAGGACTCTGAGACGCACATCAGGTAAACATGGTCTAAGGCTTTACATGCACGCCCTCCCCTGCAGGCCTCTCGAATCTCAGCTACTCATTTCAGACAACAGTGACTGAAATAATCTTAATGTCAATTCAAAAAATTATTGGATTATTATTGTTTTCATTAAAACTGCAGTCAGTGCTGCCGATTTTAACTACGGAGTTCGTCACACGACCAATGGCCGTATCTCTAAAGATTGCATATCATGAGTACGTAGCCTGAATCAGTTCGGAACAATGACAACAAAGGATTAAAAAAATAAAAACAACTCTACTAGCACCCAAAACGAGACTTGGTGACGAGGAGGGACGGGTGGGCCTACACCTGTCTGTGTCTGACTGTAAAGACAATGGAGAACCAAGATCAGTCTTGTCCTAGTGTTTGTGCCGCATGACAAATGCTCTGACAGGAGAAACTGAGCCGTTTTGAGTCCTGGATACAAAGCTACAGGGACAGCTGGGAAGCAAACAAAGAGTTTGACTAGATCTTTGAGTACACTATGCTGCCCCATATCACACGTAGCCAAGGGTATTTGAGTGCTGTTTAGGGTTTCCTCAGTGAGTCAGCCAACTGGTGCCCTGCCTGGTATTCTTAGGAACAGGTCTGGGGCTATGTTGGTACAGGCTACATCCAAGTCTCCCTTACAGAGATACTAACGAGCCAGTTCATTAGATACACCTCGCTAGTACCCTCTTTTCCCTTCAGAAGTTCAGAACTGAAGATATTCTTTACGGCGAAAATTGGGCAAGGTTCTGGAAACATTCCTCAGAGGTTTTGGTCCATAGACATTATTGCATTGTGCTGTGGCTGCAGATTTTTCAGGTGCACATCCGTGATGAGAATCTCCCGTTCCACCACATCCCAAAGGTGCTCGATTGGATTGAGATCAAGGGCCTCATTTCTAAACGTTGCGTACACACGAAACAATGCAGGCGCTAGTTTCTAAGATAACTTTATGATTTCTAAAAGAAGTATATAATAACGTGAGAAAACACACAACTTGACCAGAAAACATAAAGAAATTAAAAACTGCTACTCAGTTGGCAGGAGGATGAAACTCAAGATAGATCAAAGTTTAAATCAGGAATAATTTATTTGCACAGTCATTGTTAATAACAACCAGTGCAATAACCACATCTGAAAGTTTTACAAAATTGGGTAGCTTTTACAATAAAATGGCTGGGTATAAAAAGCTTGCTATTGCAATGCACAATGATAGACAATGGCTACTTTGGAACTGTTGGAAGACTTGAGCGAATATTCAGGGACAAGCCAGTTTTACTGGCCAAAGATGATGAATGGCTTATGAGCCGGTTCCGATTATCAAGAGTTATTATCTTGGATCTTTGTGCTGTAATTTACCCAAGTTCACAGAGAAGCACCCACAGGAACCAAGCCGTGTCTCTTTGGATTTGCCATTACTGCAATCATGACCAGTATCGAGGAATATTAACTTGGGACAATTAAGTAACAATTTATAGGCATTTAAGGGCGGGACAAAATGCTCTGACATGGGTGCAAAATTGAGTAGTTTGTGATTTATAAAGGAAAACCAGTGTGGGCTGTGCGTGCGCAGCGTTTAATAAATCCTAATATGTTTGTGCCCTTGCACTTTCTCGGTTTTGTTCGTAGGCAACATTTAAGTGAATTCTACACCTTTTTTTTATAAATAAGGACCTTGGTGACTGTGGAGCACAAGTACAGTGAACTCACTGGTGATGCCGAATGTCAAGATCGGAAATCGAGACTCATCAGACCAAGCATAAAAAAATGTACAATCTCCTACTGTCCAATTTTGGTGGCCTCATTTTCCTGTTCTTAGCTGACACAGGAGTAGCACTTGTGTGAACTTCTGCTGCTGTAGCCCATCTTCAAGTTTCAACGTGTTGTGCTTTTAGAGATGCGCTTCTGCAGACCTTGGTTGTAACAAGTGGTTATCTGAGTTAATGTTGCGATTCTATCGGCTCAAACCAGTCTGGCCATTCTCATCTGACCTCTGCCCTCAACCAGGCATTTTTACCCAAAGAACTGGAATAGGAGAACCTAATGAAGTGGCAGGTAAGGGTAAGTAAGTAATGGAGAAGTGTGGCCATAAAAATAATGTACAGAAAATCATCTGAAAGCAACACCTGACCTGCATATATGAATAAAGTTCAGCGTTAAGGCTTAAGAAAGATAAGATCTCTCATTTAAATGTACAATGTCGTTTTTGGCCACCAGGGGTCTCTCAATCAAAACAACAGCAAGAAATGTACTTGGATGATGTCGAGAAGTAGCGTGGGATCATGGGTTTTGTTATCGTCGTCAATGACAACCTTCCCATCTAGTCTACGGCAGAAAAAAAATATTCACTGACAAAGTAATGTATTGTTAAAAATATTATAACTTTATTCACGTTATGTTTGGCGGTTCCCTGGAACTTAGAACAACAAGAGCAGTCAAAGGTTATCTGACGCCCATGACGGAAGACAAAATGAAATGTCCCGTGTCTTCGAATTATATTACAAATTTCTCTGGCTTTGAAAGTTGTTGGAAACATTTAGGATAATGTAAGTACACAAATAAGAAATATATAAAATGAATATATATATAGGATTAGTGATTTTTTAATCCAAAGTATGTCTTTTGTTATTGTTTTGGAAAACTACATATTGTACCTTTAAAGCAGAGCTCTGGAGGCAAAGACTGACTATACCAAAAAATAGGTTAACTAGTCAATAAATTTTACAACTTCATATTCAGTTCACTACCAAAATAAAAAAATTGTTGACTATCTACAGTAGGTAGAGAAAATATCAATTTAGGAAGACCAGGATATGTCCACACAATGCAAATGTTGATGTACATTCACATTATCTTTTAAATCATGTTTTTTCATTGTATTACATACACTTAAAGATGCATTCTGCAATTTTTGGCAATATTTAAAACAATTAAGTGCCTCTAGGTTCTAAAGAATGTGAATTTAGGAACCCTAGAGCTAAAACGGTTCCCGCTCAGGACTTTATATTTCCCTGAAGTGTCTAGGTTTGCATTTTCTCTCTTGTTCTCCTGCTTCTAGAGGTTGTTCCCACTTTGTAAACTCATTAGACATCACCGTATAGCTCTGGTTTGATTGACAGCTCTGTCAACTGGACTTTAGCAAACTATACAACACACATTTGTTGGGGATTCCCTGCCTGACTCTCAGTTATTTGATGCCACTAATAGCCTTGAGAACATGTCAGGTGTCAAGCTAAGTACAGTATGAAGATAATTCTACGTAGACTGTGCATTTAAAATATAAACTATATATGAAAAAAAAAATGTTTTGCAATTACAAACATTGCGGACTGTATCTTTAAAAAGTATTGCAAACTATTGAAGATAGCTTGGAGTGAGATAAAGTGAAAAAGTGATGCGTGTCAGTAACTTTCACCTTCACCTTAGATTTGTGTGTGAGAAGAGATGCTGCGTTCTGGATGAATGAGTGTCTTGTGGCAGATGTGAGAACTGGCAGCCTTATATTTCATCTGATAAATAGTAACCTACTCTAATTATAGTTCATATTAAAAATAAATCTAAAAACAGTGGCCATTTATATTAATATAGCCAATCCGATTGGCTCAAGGTTGAATGAATGGCCACAAGGAAAGTTATATTCTTCATGAATGATACCTTGATTAATAAATTCCAAAACTGCTGATTGATTATTCAAGGTTCAGCCAAGTGTTGGTATGGAGGAATGTCACAGACAGAAAAATAAATGACAAATTAAGAAAAGCAATACATTTGCTGTTGGGACACAACATAGAGTGGGTTCTTCATACCTCGGCTGAAGTGTAAGAGAGTGACAGATTCCTGTCAGTCCTGTTTCTGATGAAAAGCCTACATGCCAAAAATGTTTTGTGTAGACCAGAAAAAGGTAGGCCTACTCCCCTAAGAGGATCAAAGTACAAAATGCACTAGCCTACATTTCTATCTCCACCTGGACATCTGTAACAAATGTGTATTAGGTTTGACACATAGCTAGGTGTGAGTTTTTAGCAGCAGCAGGTCTAATAAGCAAATTTATACCGACTGAATATATAGATTCTTAAAATTCAAATGACAGTCCTGTAATTCACATTTGTTTTATAAAGACTTATAGCTAGGATAATGCCAACATTTCACAGCATTGTGCATGTTGACAATGTATAAAGATATGACTAATGCACTAAAGAACGTAAACGTAATACAGGCTTTATCATTTGAAGGTAATCAAATCAAAGACATTTTAACATAACTACAGTATTTTCAATTTCCTGAACCGTCCCTGCTCATCATATTAGCAGTCAACTGTACAGTATTTGCCATTAATAAGTCTCCACAGAACACGTAATGCCCACGGTGACTGGCAGACGTGTTCTGACCAGTGACAACTTCCATGCAACCACGTTGTGCTTTTAAGTCTGGAAATTAAGATAATTATCCTTTTTCCTTTGACCAGTCAACATAAAATAGTCAATGTATTTAGCTAATGCGACAAAAAAACGATTTATTTGTCCAACTAGTCTTTGTACATATTGTTTGTTCTTTCCACATATGTCGTTATTGGTCAAAACAAGTGACAATATATCGGATCCCCTAGGTAAACCATGCACAACAAACACAACCCGCTCTATAACATCAGCTTTCTATGCAAATGCAAAATACACCGTAACTGACTAGTCCACCTACTGTAGCTGGCTGCACGTTCAATTGTTCCAGGAGCGATTTCACTAGTTGGCTGCGTGGTTAGCTCTAGCTAGCTGGAGCAACACAATGCATTGAGAACTAAACCAAACCAGGTTTTATATGACGGACTGAACAGCAGTATCCTAGTTTAAAGCAAAGTAGTACCTTCTGTTCAGCCTTACACAACATGATATTGTCCACTAAAATTAGAAGGACTGATAGACGGATGGATGGCAGCTTATTTAGAGAGCTAGCATGGGCACGTACCTGAACGCGGGGTCCTCTTTGTTGCATCTCGGGGGCGGTGAAAACGCGTTCTTTTTGTTAAAGATTTTCTGAAAAAGAGTTGGAGGCATTTTGTACCAAATAATTTGGTACAGAAAGTCTCCCTTTCTTACCAATCCCAGATCAACACTAGTTCCTTGATACTAGCTCCATTTGTGTCAGAGTCATATGACATGCATTAGTCACACGAGCTGCTTGGAAACACACTAAAATATCTGATTGGACGAGGACAGAAGGCTCCTTTTCGAAAAAACATGATTGGCTGATATTTTTGGCCTAACACCACGTGGTCAATAGAATTGCTGTGTTGATGTTTTGCTTGAGTTACCTTCTGACAGTCCAAATAAAATGGAAATGTAACACTTAAAACATAATGTAGGAATATATCATACACCTAGCATATGCAACCTTAACATAAATACATACTACAGTTGAGGTTAAATATTAAAATAATGACATTATTTGTATTAATTATTTATTATCAGATCATACTTTTTTAACAAACAAATAAATCTTTAAACACCCCCAGATGTGTTAAGCCTGGTTAGAGCCCTGACCTGGCTACCATTCAATTTAGCCAACATTCCACTTCGAAGGCATGTGTCAAACTGAGTACAGGGAGTAAAATATATAGTAAACAAACAAGTACACAAACTAAAAGTATCCTAAAATAAATAGAAGGACCTAAAATAAATAGAAGGACCTTATGAGATTAATGTGCTTGCAAAAATGTGAGTCAAATAGGGTCAAATTAGTTTTAGCCACTGGTTTGCTTTCTCACCTCAATTGATGACTGTATCGACATGTTGTGGTAGCTTTACTAACTGAGGGATGGTTAATAACTGCAGAGTGAAAGTAGCAGCAAATCAGTTAGCTATAGTAAATAATCATTAATATAAACTATGAAAGCTAAACAGGATAAGGGTTAGACTGCTCCAGTCCTGGAAGGCAGAAACACTACTCTTGAGTTAAATCCTAATCAGAAAATTGGCCGAGGGCACTTTACTAGCGACTCAAAATGGAAAACAGAGTTGTTTTGTCCCTCTAGGACCAGTTACCTACCACTGCAGTAGGTAATGTTGGTTTCCTAGAAAGGGTGCCATAGGGATTTCACCTGAGTAACCACTCAAGAGCCCAATTTTATTCCTGGCCTGGGGGTTTTAGACTTTCCACTATCGGTAGATAGTTCTGGTGCAACAGGTAACTTGCATTGCTAAGCAGTTACCCAGAAAGTATTAAGTACAATTGTTTGATGCTACTACCCACCTCCAAAAAACAAACATGGATTAATTGTTTAACTTGCTGGCCACACCTGTCATTTCCATTTGTTTATGTAATCGATCACGCAATTACGTAGCATGATTCTACAGATGGGAAGTAGAATGATACATGTACATGTGATGATTGACATCAATGTTTGACTTTGACTCGAAGTGGGTGGAGCATAATATAATTTAAATTAACACTTTCTTGAGGCACTGCTTGGAAATGCAAATGTCAATATACTTTCATTTCATCAGCTAATAAATAAGACTACTATGGACAAACATGCTGTTATAACAGATAGTGACAAATAGCTAGTGAATCTGATTAGATCATGAAAAGCTCTTATTCTTGTGCTATTCCTGGCTCTGCTCAGTGAAATGTCTGTACACAATGAAATACTTCATGAGGCCAGGCACAACCTCTACTAGAAATTTAGGGTAATGAAACATTCCAGTATCACATTGATGTGCATGGCAACGACAGTCCAAAACCCTGTGGAATTATTACTCTTCTGCACTTCACTTGATGTAAAATTGAGCCTACCAAACAGCGTCCCCCTCCTCTTCAAAACCACCTGTCAAATGCTGATCAGCGGAGGTGAAAATGTTCTGTTGGGAAACCAGAAACAATGGCCATGTCAAACATACTATGACCTTCTAGAAAGAACCATTCAGAGACAATGCTTACAAGCATCATGGAATACTTCTTCCTCAGGAATTCAAAAAAAGTGTCCCTCTCCTTCAGGTCTGCAAAGTCAAAGAATTTGGTTTGCTCCGACCAGTGATGTGTGGCTCTTCTGGGGACGTGTGGAACCTCTGGAGGAAAAGCAGTCTCTCTGTTGCCTTCTGGTTCTCCGGTGCCCTCAGTGACAGGCTCTACATTTTTCAGTATCATCTTAGTGGAAATTGAGTCACTGAATGTTACTTTTTTTTTGCATTTGATCTCTCTGTGTCGAGTCATCATCGCCGGCTGTGGAAAGAGGATATTATTACTGACTGACAGTCTTACATTTGAAGAATCATTCAGTGTTACAAATGAAACTATTCCTTTGTAAATCCCATACAGGTTAACATGTTCTCACCTTTTGTGTTTTCTTGGGGAGGAGTGTGGGCACAGCACCTTTTCCAGATACAGGTGTTTTTTCCATGGATTCATAGGCATTATACAGTTTATCTACAGATAAATGCACCATGAATCACCAGCTCTACAGAGTACATGCTCTGCTGGTTTTATTAGGCACTTGAGTGGAATACATAGCAACGCTGTTTAAAATGACAACAAAATATTTTACCTGAAGGTGTCCATTTAAGGGGAATCGCTAACTGGCTGTAAAAAAAAAAAGTTTCATTTTACAATATAAAATCATATTTATTTAACAATGATATCTTATAGAGGCCAATTGCATCACAATACCTCTTTTCCTGATCCATTTCACCTTTCACTTGGGAGATGTCTGGAATACAAAATAAAATGGGTGGCCAAGGTTCATGGGGAACGAAGGCTGGCCAGTGTGGTCCACTCTGGCAGATGAGCTACTGTAGCTCAAATTGCTGAAAAACTTCATGATGGTTCTGATAGGTGTCAGAACAGACAGGGCATCGTAGTTTGTTGTGTATGGGGCTGCTGTTTCAGTGGCAAAGGGGGATCTACACTTTCTATTGGAAGCAGATGTTTGTTTAGTTTGTTGTAGTAGCACTTACCTACAATAGAGGACACGTTAGGAAGCCACTGGGTGTTGATGTTTTCAGCATGGCTAACATCTAGGAGAGTTGAGTTCTTTACATGCAGGTCTAGCACCTCACCGGGAAAGACCACAGTCTCTGCTAAATACAGAATTTATAAACCCATTACTTAGGGAATGGGCTGAGTTCATTTTCACACTCACTACAGATATTACAGAAATGGAAAAATATTGAAATTCAAAAACCTTTTTTTCATTACCAATTACCTTACAACCTAATCGTACCCCAAACACCTTAAGCTAACCATTACCCTCAAACTAACCCCATTTATCACTTACTAAACCCCATTGCTAGGTCAGTTACACCTGTAGACACACACACACACACACCATAGATGTCCTCTGCGCGGAACACTTCCGGGGAGGCCTGGCTGCTGGAGGAGATGTTGGATGAGTCAGTCTCATCTGAGAGTAGAGAGTTAGAACCCTCTGGTAAATCTGCACATAGAAATAAACATTACCTTCAATGGACACCTTTCTGACCCATCCAAGCATACTAAAGCCATTAAGGCGAGTCTGAGTGTATACTTTAAATTAAATGTTCCAAACTCAACCTGAAGTATCGTCTGTGCTCGAATGTATTGTGCTCTCCTGAAACAAGAAAATGAAGTGATTAGTCAATAAAGTTTGTTAATTTACCTTCATCTAAAAATGGGAAAAAACAGACAGGGTTTCTTTTAGAGTCGTGCCCTGTAATACAGGCCAAAATTAAAATAAAATACAGAAAAATTAATAATGTAAAAATATAATTAAAAAAAAGCGGATAATAAGCACACAAACAGTGTTGATTAAAACTGGTTCATGTTTTCACTCACTGTGTCCTGTGGTCCAGGCATTCTGTTAATCTGGAGAGCAGTTGACGAATCAGATCTGTTAAGTAGAACACTGGCATGTCAGTGTGGACGTTCAGTAATGTTAGCAACATGCTTGCATCCCAAACGGCAGCATTATAGATCTAGCCACAAGTTGTGTATGATAAGAAACTCACCTTTGCGTTGACTCATTAACTATTGACAGGACAAGTCCCTTGTGTCGTGTGTAAACGGGTTTTGATTGGAATCGCTCCACTTCTATGATTTAAAGAAAGGATGTGTTTAACTTACCCACTGCCCAGCATGTCAATCAATTCACTTCTCACAGACATTACATTTACACTTTAGTCCTTTAGTAGACGCTCTTATCCAGAGCGACTTACAGTACGTACACAAACTATCCCCCTGGAGCAACATAGGGTAAAGTGCCTTGCCCAAGGACACAACAACATTTGGCACAGTCAGAAATCGAACCGGCAACCATCCAACTACAACTCTGACTCCTAACCACTGAACCTAATGATCAGCTATCAAGCAGCATGGCAGTATATTCTCATGCCTTTGAAAGGGTGCAGAGCAGCTGGGAATTCATATACAGTGTCAGTTTTAATCTACCTTTTGTGCTGCTGATAAAAAGTTGTATTACAGCTATTCTGTATGGATAAAGAAATACCCACCACTCCTCTCACAGTTTTTGTGTAGCCCTTAACTAGCTCACCTGATTGAAGCAGGTAAGAGCTTGATGATTATTTGTATTAAGTTGATTAACTTATGCTAACTCTGGAATACTTCTAAAGCAGGGGTCTCCAACCCTGTTCCCAGAGAGCTACCATCCAGACTGTTTCCACTTCAACCTCAATTTAGCACACCTGATTCTACTAATTAGCTGGATGAGGAACTGAATGAGGCTACATTATTTGCAGTTGAAGTAAAAACCTACAGGATGGTAGCTCTCCAGGACCGGAGTTGGAAACCCCTGATCTAAAGTATGGTATGGTTGGAGGTCCCCAGGAGCGTTGAGAACCATTCCCCTAGCTAATACTTTAAATGCAATGCTGAATTGCAGTTCTTACTGGCTCTTCTGCCAACGGATTTCAACGGTGTATCCTTGCGACTCTGGCTGCACAGTCCTCGTCTTGTGATGGTGGAACCACGACGTTTGCAACGACCCATCTCAGCAAATCAAGATTGTTCTTAGAAAAGAAAATGAACGACACTAATTGTAGCTAGCTCTTTGATATGCACGGTATTGTAACGAAATTCTAGGTCAGAAGTCAATGACCTCTCAAACATGGTATTATATATTAAATGTGTTTAACGGACTGGAGAAGGACGTCTGAACATAGTTACTGGAACTTTATCTGGCCAACGATGACATTGACTAAACCAGCAAATGAACACCTTAATCTTCATGCAGTTGCGTTATTGTTATCGCTTTCTTTAACTAGTATTGTCTTTTTCTCACAATCCTTTTCTAATTTCTCCGGAACCCCATCGACCAACAGGATGATGATTTCCTGGAGCTCCCTAATAAACGTCTTCTTCTGTGGAAGCCTGGGGGCTAATCATCATCCCGAGCTCTCGAATAAATGGATGTTGACGCCCCCTGCTGTCGATAAATGGAAATTCAGAAAGAGAGGCTATCAAACGTAATAGGCTGGGGACAATATGCATTGTACTAGTTTTGATATTATTTATTCATTCCATTAGTCAAAGAAAAAACACTGTTATTCAATATCCAACACGTACACCTTTATTCCTGGCCTACTCATAATTCATATTTAGTATAAAACATACTCTCTTTTTTTTAACATTCTCAAGGATGTTTTGTATGTTGCCCAGTTTACATTCATTTGTTGAAATTTTAATCTGCAGTCTAAATTCATTCCTAACATGTCCCATAATTTCACATGCAAAGAAAAAATGTTCGTTTCATAGTTTACATTAATTTACAAATGTGCTGTACATGCATGCCTGTTCTTCCAGATGCAATGTACACAATTGTCATATGCTCCCAAACACCAATTACATCACTGTGATAGGATTCAAATGATCCACTGAACAGCTTGTATGTAAGCAGAGACGTGAGAGATGCAAAAGTCAGGAATTTTAATTAAACAGTTTTCTAGTTTAATATTTAGTGGGGTAGATAATGTCAACGGCCAATTCTCTTATCAGAGCCAAGAACTTCAATCAAATATTTTATTTGAAATACAAAAAAACAAAACATGTATTGTTTGTTCCAAATAAAATTTGCTGGATATTGCAAATGTATAATATAATATGCCTGTCTTGTCTGAGGGAGTGAATGCTCTGTTGTCAACTCATTTGTGTCACAACATTTATGAGATGATTCGATTTGATTGAACTTACACAAAAAATCCCTTTAGTAAAAAATAGCCCTAAGCAGGTGTGATACTGAGGGTAGTTGAGAGATGTTAAAAGCTGTGTGTCAGGGCAGGGCCCACTGCACAGTGCTCACAAACCTATTCAGAACTGGAAGAGAAACCATCCTGCATTCAAATTCCACATCCGATATTAGGATCAGAAGACATATATGCCCTTCTACACTCAGTAGTGTGGTTCTGGCTGCTGAGGAGAGCACGCTATCATCTTAGTGAATCGATCCAGGCAGATTTTGTTTGTCCCATAAACATACAGAGGTACCCCAATCACACCAGCACCGTGTGTTAATGTCAGTAGACACACAGGGTGAAAATGCCTGCTATCTG
The DNA here is from genome assembly GCA_016801145.1 of Umbra pygmaea. Taxonomy (NCBI): domain Eukaryota; kingdom Metazoa; phylum Chordata; class Actinopteri; order Esociformes; family Umbridae; genus Umbra; species Umbra pygmaea. The sequence goes on along the minus strand of JACXGM010006609.1, from coordinate 5,437 downwards.
TGTTATAAATACTCATATTTCCCAGCATTACCACTGTGATCACTGTCTAGGCCTACAGTATATCACCATTATGATAAATGTCTGTCTGAGCCTATATCACCATTATGATCAATGTCTGTCTGAGCCTATATCACCATTATGATAAATGTCTGTCTGAGCCTATATCACCATTATGATCAATGTCTGTCTGAGCCTATATCACCATTATGATCAATGTCTGTCTAGGCCTGTATCACTATTATGATCAATGTCTGTCTGAGCCTATATCACCATTGTGATCAATGTCTGTGTGCGCCTACATCACCTTTTAGATCAATGTCTGTCTGAGCCTATATCACCATTATGATTAATGTCTGTCTAGGCCTACAGTATATCACCATTATGATAAATGTCTGTCTGAGCCTATATCACCATTATGATAAATGTCTGTCTGAGCCTATATCACCATTATGATCAATGTCTGTCTAGGCCTGTATCACCATTATGATAAATGTCTGTCTGAGCCTGTATCACCATTATGATCAATGTCTGTCTAGGCCTGTATCACCATTATAATCAATGTCTGTCTGAGCCTATATCACCATTGTGATCAATGTCTGTGTGCGCCTACATCACCTTTTAGATCAATGTCTGTCTGAGCCTATATCACCATTATGATCAATGTCTGTGTGAGCCTACATCACCATTTAGATCAATGTCTGTCTGAGCCTAGCTATATCACCATTATGATCAATGTCTGTCTAGGCCTACAGTATATCACCATTATGATAAATGTCTGTCTGAGCCTATATCACCATTATGATCAATGTCTGTCTAGGCCTATATCACCATTATGATCAATGTCTGTCTGAGCCTATATCACCATTGTAATCAATGTCTGTGTGAGCCTACATCACCATTTAGATCAATGTCTGTCTGAGCCTGTATCACCATTATGATCAATATCTACCTATGCCTACAACACCGTTGAGATCAATGTCTGTCGAGGCCTATATCGCCCAGTCAAATTAGTATGTGTTGCAAAATGAAGTTAAGTCTATTTCAGATTGTTTTAGCATTGCTGGACACAAAAGAACAAAGAAAGAATGAATAAAAATCATTCCACAATGTATTTTATTCTGACCCCGCCCAATCCCTATTGCTCCACTTTTTCAATACAAGGATATGGTGCTGTTTCCATTTGACAGCAGATGAAATAAAGTTTAAATTAAACTCACTACAGGCAAAAATAAATCCATTCAAACATTTGCTTAAATATGCTTGTCTAGTGGTCCTCAATATTTACATTCACATAGTAATAATTTGGGACTGAAAATTACTCAAAACCTATAGCCATTTGCCCTAGATAATCCCACATGTTCACAGTCAAATTGTTTCTAACCCCTGTCAGTGATTGGAGCTTGTTGCCCTTGACTACATGATAAACCTTGCGGTATGACTGGTGATGTCAGTCGTGTACCTGCTAAAAGCCAGAACTCATAACAATGGTCCCAGCAATGCACCGCTCCTACACAATTCTGCACATATATTATGAATTGGGAAAACTTCAAAGTAATTGTGTTGTTTTTGTTTGATGTTTTGCTAGGCCTACAAAAGAAAGAAACACGCCTTCTATGTTTCCTGTGTATTGCTGTTGTTTCTGGATGGACAGGAGACTGATTTAGTTGCGTCCCGGCAGGATCTGGAGCAGTGAACAACACTCAACAGTGGGCATCAAGAGCTACGTCAGTGTTTCCTTCCACACAGACAATCTGTCATTCTTTTTTTTGTTTGAGTCTGTTTTGTGTTTTTATGGGGGGAGTGAAGTGGTGTAAAGGAGAACTGCTAATGATGAGCAATGTAGCTGAGAGCTGGGCTTTCATTCTCTGGTCTTGGTAGTGTTTCACATGGAGATGTTTTCATACATGTCTTCAATCTTCTCCTTAAAAAACTCCTTTAGCTCCGGCCTCTTTGCTTTTAGTGTGGGAGTCAGCAAGCCATTCTGTATGGAGAACTGCTCATTGTGGAGACAGATGTTCTTCACCTTGGGGGAGACAGAAGATAGTTTATATAGGATCCAGGTCACACAGTGCAATTTAGCTATTTGTCATTAAATAATCTTTATCAATTAACTCATCGCAACTCACACACCCACCTGTTCAAACGAATGGAGGCCACTGGCCTTACCCAGCCGCTGCAAGTCTTCCATGATGGCCTTCTTCAGGACCTTCGCGTCAACAGAATGAAAAACACAGCATGACTCTTTGACATGACTCTTTGACATGACTCTTTGACATGACTCTTTGAGCATGACTCTTTGAGCATGACTCTTTGTCTTCTGTACTTTGTCACGTCATGTTATCTCATCAATAAAAGGAAAATATACTCTTAACTAGGCTTGATTGAAATATTTTGCTAAAAACACCACTGAATATAGGTTATGGGATTGAAATTACATACAGTATTTTTACAGAGATCTCGATAGCTCCCCTCCATGCCTTTCTTCAGAGCCCAATCAGGCATTGTCTCTGGGTCTGGAACAACTATAGCAACAAGACAGGACTGGAATACAACCACACAAAGAAATCACAAATAAGAATTATTCTGAAGTTCTGTGTTTCTCTGTCTTAATGAAGATTAAAAAGAAAACAAGTAGGAAACTTACAGAAAAGAGTAAGCTGGAATCATTAAGTTATTGATGGCCACTGGCCCAAAAGAGTAATAGGCCTAAATGCATGTCTCTAAAATTAACAGTACACAGCATTCAGGTACATGTATTTGTGAGTAGCCAACAAGATCAATCATCATCTGAAAATGTATCAGAATTTGATGTCAGTCTGAATATTACAACTATATACGTGAGCTAAAAACTATATATAGCCGTATAGCCAAAGTATGAGGCTATATTCTACTAATGTTATAGGAGGAATAAATGTCTGGGGCTGTGTTTTTGTTCATTTGGGCTAGACCCCTTAGTTCCAGAGAAGAGTTTGTGCACAGGGCCACAGTTATGCTGAAACAGGAACGGGCTTCAACAAAATGTTGCCACAAAGTTGGAAATCTTAAATGTCTTTGTATCCTGTAGCACTGTGGGGTCCATAAAACATGGTTCAATGAGTTTGGTCTGGAGAAACACCTGTGGTTTGCACATAACCCTGACCTCAACCACACTGAACACCTTTGGGATGAATTAGAACTACGATTGCAAGCTAGGCCTGATATAAAATATACTCTGTTGGCTGAATGGGCACAAATTCCCATAGACACACTCTAAAACCTTGTGGAAAGCCACAAAAGGTGGGGTTGATACCATATTAATGCCCATGGTTTTGGATTTGAATGTCCAGCTCATATGGGTGTGATGGTCAAGTGTCTTACTTCTGGCTTTATAGTGTATCTTACATTAGATCCTAGTAATGATGCAAAACTAGGATAAAACAAAGATTCACATGGAAAAAGGTTTTCACAAAATGATGAAAGCAGACCGTTTGAGAGGAGTTGGAATGAAGGCATAAACAAAATTGTGTGTTTTATCTGTCTGCTACAAGTTTGTTGTCTCCGCTGTGTGAGTGTTCTCTCTTTTACCTCAAAATGTGAAAGAGCTCTGTGGCCATAGCCCCACAGTGCGAGCACAGCATGGGAGTGCCAGGACAGAAATGCATTCACTGTGTTGAGGAGATGTCCAGGGGACATGCAGCATACAGTCATGTGACCAGGAAGTTAGAGAGGTAAGTTAGGCTACCTGTAGACTGTCCCCATGGACGTAGAGCTGGGCCACTGGTTCACTCCGGATGTAGATGTTTTCAATCTTCTCCGGGGAGATGTACTCACCCTGGGCCAGCTTAAAGATGTGCTTCTTCCTGTCGATGATCTTTAGTGTACCATTCTGAGGAGAGCAGAAGTTACATGTCAAATTGTCCACAGGACACTGAGGTTGCACTGTAAAATAGAATGTTGTACAAGGACGGCAACCGGACAAGTAGTATTTGTTTTTGCATGTTATCGGTTGGCTCAGGTGAACTACATAGGCATCACCAGCACTGCAATCATTGAGAGAAGTGATATATCAGACATTCTGTCACATACAGCATCACATACTTACAGCATAGTAACCGCAAAACCAAAACAGCAGAGAGGTTTAGCATCAGGTATTGCTAAGGCTGACTTACTTTGCTGTTTACTTTGTGCATCTAGGTCATATTGCTAGGTCATATTGCTGAATGTACCTTTATTTATAAAGACAAGCATGTGAACGTACAGGTAACCATTTGCCTATGTCTCCAGTATGGAGCCAACCGTCTTTATCCAGGGTTTCAGCTGTCCTCTCCGGGTCTTTGAGGTAGCCCTTGAAAACATTGGGTCCCTTTACGCACACCTGTCAGGGAGAAAACATCTGAATTAGGCAGACTGTGATCAGCGCCAAACAGGCACATTGAGAACATTTAGTTAAAATATGAAAGTGTGGCTTGTTGAGCTCACCTCTCCCTCTCCCTTGCCTGCAAAGTAGTTCTTCTCAGCCACGTCCACCAGCTTAATGAGGTTACATGGCAGTGGTGCCCCAACATGACCTGGTTGTCATCAAAACATGGCCAGATGTGAGGGGAATGGAGTGGATAGAGAGCTGTGAAGTCATGTCTTATTTTGTTTTGTCATTACAGAGTAATTCGGCTGCCTTAGATATATTTTGCATTCACAGAGCACCAGACAGGAGACTGACGATACAGAATTATAGAATTCAACACGAAGAGGGAGCATTTGTCTATTTAAATTACTCATTTAGACAGAATCAAAATCAGAAAGATATTTATTTTTGAAGATATGAGGATTTTTTTCCTGGTCTATTTGTGCATGTCTAATTTGTATATAAATCAAATAAATGTAAACTGTTTTTACCTTTAAGGCACAGTATGTGGACAGCAGAGATGCCACAAGTTAGTTTAATAGATTACCTTTCTGGGATGGGCCGAGTTCACAACTTAAGGGAAGTTCCTCAGTATGACCCTAATGACCAGGTAAAGGAAGTTCTGTAATTTTAGAATGTTTTCCATTGTTCCAATTGAAGGTAAAACACTATAAACCTTTTTTTTGGTCATGTTTTTGTTTTTCATGGATCACTGGTAAGTTATGAACTTCTTTTACCTGGTCATTAGGGTCTTACTGAGGAAATTCCCAAAAAACTCAGCCCAACCCAGAAAAGTAATCTATTGCGCTAATTTGCTTCTCTGGTGGACAGGTATAGGTATATAGGCTATATATATATGTAATGGCTATCGTACCGCAAAAAGCCACTTGAGGGAATGTGAAGTCATTTCCAACGCGTATTGGTGCAATAAATCACGTCCGCCATGGCATCCAATTAACACTTTATTTTGTAGATTAAAAATTACTTACAAAACATTGCTTACATGATTGATGTGTACTGAGCTCGTACGTATGAATATAAAAATAGAAAATCCTA
>JACXGM010006608.1:20711-32525 GCA_016801145.1 Umbra pygmaea | reverse complement strand
CCTGTCGCTCCCTGTCGCTCCCTGTCGCTCCCTGTCGCTCCCTGTCGCTCCCTGTCGCTCCCTGTCGCTCCCTGTCGCTCCCTGTCGCTCCCTGTCGCTCCCTGTCGCTCCCTGTCGCTCCCTGTCGCTCCCTGTCGCTCCCTGTCGCTCCCTGTCGCTCCCTGTCGCTCCCTGTCGCTCCCTGTCGCTCCCTGTCGCTTGCTCTATAAAAAAAAAAATTAATGACAAAGGCCTTTAAATTGAACATTTTAGACATTTTTGTTGTTCACTAAATATTAGATTTTCAAATTATCTGTAGTGACTGATTATTTTTAAAGCTTCATGTAGTTCTCGTTGTTTCCCACAATGTAGTAGGAAATCCTGCACTAGAAACGATGGCCTTTGGGTTGTTTTGTTTTGCTCCAGTATTTGTTTTCAGAGTGGGACTGTTTCGTGGATTACGGGTGGTATGTGCTACTGGCTCAGGGGCACTAGCCTTCAGTTGCCAACCCCAACCTAATTCCACACATGTGTCCAGTTCTCTTTTCGAATGCTCCATATTGCTTTTCTATTTACACAGGTTCCGTGTTTTGCCCCAACAAGTAAATCAAAAGGAGACATAAACAATATGAATGTAATCTGCAGTCAGAGGTTGACCACATTGTTTTGTGCTCAAGTTCTTGTGTCCGTCAGATACTATGGAACACAGTGCTCTTCGATTTATCACAACAAGAAACTAACTACACACAGTCCCGTTGCCAGTCTGATTGTCCCTTCATTTCCGCTGTGTCCTGCTTGCTACTTCTTCCTCTTCTGAATGTTCATGTGAACTACGTACAGACCTGCACCCACACAGGGTCTGTACCCACTTCCCACACCTTATCTACTGAGCTCAGAAAGTATGGGCTGTGCTCCAGCATTACATTACAGTCAACACTGGAGTGGTTATGTTCCACTATGAATAATTCACATTCATTTAATGTCACAGCATGAATGGAGATGGCCAGCGCTGAGCTGTGAGGGCGCATTCTTTTAGCTCTTTATCTGGGCTTACTGGCTTTCGGTTTTGTCCTCTGTCTGTGATACACACAAAGCACACTTACTATTAGGACCTTCAGGTTAAAGTGACTTTTAATAACACTTCCTGGTTAAGTAAAGAGAAATCAGTTGATATGATGAATTGGTGATATTTGATTCTGGATGCTGATTGGCTGAAAGTTGATGTATTATATGTCAGACACTCTTGGGCAGGCATGAGAAATTAGATTTACTGTTCTAAATATGATGTTAATCAATCATGGTTAGTACAGCACTTGGTTATAAGGCAGCTTGGTGGTTTGTCTATTACCACAATCCATGGCTAAGGGCTGTACCCTATCACTATGCATTTCTATGTGGATGGTGTCTTGGCTGTAGTGTATTGGTGATGTTCTACACAGGTCTTCAATCCTCATTTTAGGGAACCCCAGGACGTTCCACACTTTTGACATTGCCTTGAACTGTACTTCGCCTTGCTTTAGTAACTATGGTAACTTGATTTGACTAAGGTTCTGACTCTGGATTGGCTGGCTCTTGTAGTAACTAACCAAGATGATTTCCCTCTCGCTATCTTTCAGAGAACGTGAGTTTGACTACCTGGAGTTCCGGCTGTGGATCGGCCTGTGGTCCGCCTTCTACTGCCTGGTGCTGGTTGCCACGGATGCCAGCTTTCTGGTCCAGTACTTCACGCGCTTCACGGAGGAGGGGTTCTCCGCTCTCATCTCCTTCATATTCATCTACGATGCCTTTAAGAAGATGTTAAAGCTGGCCCACGAAAACCCCATTAACTCCGATTACAACCCAGATTTCGTCACCACCTATGACTGTCGATGCACGCCCCCGCTAGACGATGGTACGCTGCGCAGCACTGTGCTCAGAGCTCAATTGTTATTTCTTCTTTTCTCCCCAATTCCGGGAAATGCAACTGCCACATTTGCTCATCAAAAGCATCTTCTAACAGGCTCAGCAGAACATCATTACAAAGGAAACGTCTGTTTCTTCTCCCACAACCAAAGATTTCAGTTTATGGAGGCAGGGGTATATAGTCAAGGCTTGAACATCGGTTGTGGTGTACGCCTCAGCTCGTATTCATAAGGTATATTGGTGGTTGTGTAGTAAAACAAATCTGATCAGGGGGTGAAAACGATGGTCTAGTCAGGTAACACGGGGTGTAGCTTACCTAATGCCCTGGTGTGGTAGAGATGAAACATTCTCTTGGAATATTTAACTTCTGCACTTTTCATAGGAAATATTAAGACTGTCCCCTTAATGTCCAAAAGCAGAAGTTGCGCATGCAGATTATATTTTAACTTTTCCTTTCAAAATCAGATGCATCCAGTTGAAGGATGGCAATGAGGGTGTGTTTTGTTTCTTTTAGTTTTTTTTCTCAAATTTTCTCCCCTCCCAATTCCCACTAACCCTGCCTTATCAGCAGCTCTGCAACTCCTTGGACAGATCTGTACGATGGCTAGGGGCGCACACATGGTTCATCCACCCACATGGTGCTGAGCCGCCGATTTCCTTTCACACTGCTCATCCAACACAGAAGCCTTTCGTCAGTTCATGCACAGGATGATTACTTCACCAACTATACTTAGCCAATTGAATTTACAGCCGCCCGATCTGCACACATGGAGTCGCTGGAGAGCGAAGTGGCAGGATAGATAATCTGATTTATCTAACCCAAATCCCGGGCAACGCTATGCCAATTTGCGCTGCATTGTGCAGGATGTCTAGGGAAAGTCAGAAAACCCATAGTCAGGCTCGAACCACTGACTATCGTGACTTGAATTGTCCTGCAATGCAGCGACTTAGCCCACTACGCCACACGGACCCCCGCAATGAGGGTGTGTCGTTCTTCCAAAGGTGTTCTTGGCCCCCAAAACATGGAAATCTCCAAAGTGCTTTAGCTTTTGAGTCGCTATGCTAACATCCAGGTTCTGACGCTGAAGCCCAGAACACACAGGAGATAATCACATATCCACACGTGTTCGTACACAGATGCCATGTCAGTATAGTTTTTCGGTCACATCCCTGCTTCCTGAGTTTGTCAGGCTGTCGGTTGTTGTGGCTGAGGCAGCACCCCCTCCCTCTCCTCATGTCTGGGCACGCCACCCCTCACCCCCTCGGGCGCTTCAGACAAAATGCTGAATTTTGACATCATGTGCCTCAAGTCATTTTGCGATGCTCTTACTCTTGTTGTTTGTTTTCCTCCAGGCAACACGACAGGTTTTTACAGTGATGGCTCTGGCTGGATGAACGATACTGATCTGGTGAGCAGTCGTTAAGGAGAAATGCATGTGTTGGTATCTCCATTGTTTTTTAATGGATAACACTGTTCTTATTTGATAATAACAACTGTACTTTTTTACATGAATTGTTGTGCATGGCAAGCAGTGACTATTTTTTTCTTTTGGTGAATACATTTTTAATTACAAAACTGAGGGACAAACTACAAACACATAAGGAGCGGATTTAAGGCCATACTCAACTAGGTGAACTTCCACTTTAAACTAATTTGGGGATTTTTTTATTTTTTGGAGATTCTGCACATACAGATTCTATTTACCTGTAGCCATGACGCATCATGTATGATTTTAATTGTGCATATACAGTTGTGCTCATAAGTTTGCATAACTTGTGAAATTTCAGCAACGATTATCGCAATATGACTGTTCATGCAGAAAACCTGACTGTTCTGTAAGGATAGTGCTCATATGAAGCCATTAATAATCACACAGCTGTTTGGCTCCTTTCTAAACCATATTGATAAGAGAAATTACCCAAATGACCCTGATAAAAAGTTTACATACCCTTGAATGTTTGGCCTTGTTACAGACACAAGGTGACTCACACACACTTTAAAATGGCAGTTAATGGGTAATTTCCCACACCTGTGGCATATTAAATTGCAATTGGTGTGTAAATAGTAAATGAGTTTGTTAGCTGTCAGCTGGATGCACTGAGCAGCCTAGATACTGAGCCATGGGAAGCAGAAAAGAACTGTCAAAAGACCTGCGTAATAAGGTACTGGAACTGCATAAAGTTGGAAAAGGATATAAAAAGATATGGCAGTCAGTACTGTTTAATCACTTATTAGGAAATTCCCACAAGTAACCTTGGGACATATAGCCTGCTCTGGAAAAAGACTGTGTGGTTGTTTCGAGGAGCACACTATGACAAACAAAATAAAGCTGCATGGTCTAGTTGCCAGAAAGAAGCCTTTACTGTGCCAGTGCAATAAAAAAGCCTGTTTACAATATGACCGGTCATGACCATTAGCGCTATGTTTGAGGAAGTGTCAACAAGGCCTATAGTGAAAAGAATACCATACCCACTGTGAAGCATGGTGGTGGCTTACTGATGTTTTGGGGGTGTATGAGCTCAAGGCAAGTGGGAGACTTGAGAAAATCGATGGCAAGGTGAATGCACCATGTAATCAGATAATACTGGCAGACAATTTGCATTCTTCTCCACGAAAGCTGCACATGGGATGCTCTTGGACATTCTAGCATGACAATGACCTTAAGCACAAGGCCAAGTTGATCCTCCAGTGGTTACAGCAGAAAAAGTTGAAGGTTCTGGAGTGGCCATCAGTGTCTTGGCCTTAATATCATCAACACTCTGGGAAACACCAAAGACAGCATGACCTGTAGGCATTTTGCCATTAAGAATAGGCATCTATACCACCTGCAAGAATTCGGGCCCCTCATAGACAGCTATCATAAATGACTGCACACTGTCATTGATGCTAAAGGGGTCAATACATTGTATTGAGAACTGAGGGTATGTAGACTTCTGAATGGGTCATTTCATTATATTCTTTGTTGTTATGCTTTGTTTTATGATTGTGGCCTTCTGTTATGACCTACAGTAGAATATGAATCCCCTGATAAATAAAAACAAATAGTTTTGCCTGCTCACTCATGTTTTCTTTGAAATTGGTACATCTAATACCAATTCTCCAAGGGTATGCAAAACTTTTGAGCACACCTCTGTCTTGTGTCTGTCTATAGCCGATGAATGCTACCTGGGCTTCTCTCAGCAAGACGCAGTGTGAGCAGTATGGTGGTCAACTGTTGGGAGCGTCTTGTGACTTTGTTCCTGACATCACTCTGATCTCTTTTATCCTGTTCCTGGGGACGTATACCTGCTCTATGAGCCTCAAAAAGTTCAAGTTTAGCCGTTTCTTTCCCACCACCGTAAGTGAAACCCTCGCTACTAAATCAATTTGTTGTACCAGCATGTCGACAAACCCGGTTTTAAACCCGGTTTTAAACCCGGTTTTAAACCCGGTTTTAAACCCTGTTTTAAACCCTGTTTTAAACCCTGTTTTAAACCCTGTTTTTAACCCTGTTTTTAACCCTGTTTTTAACCCTGTTTTTAACCCTGTTTTTAACCCTGTTTTTAACCCTGTTTTTAACCCTGTTTTCAGCCAATCAGCATTAATGATTAAATCCTAATGATTATATATATATATATATCCTAAGTATACTCTACACTAATGTTTACACAGACACTTGGGTGTGTCTGTGTCCTAAAACAATCTAAACACCAGTGGAGTAATAGCTTATTATGCAATATTTCATTGCTCATGTTTGAGTCAGAGCCGCTCATTCACACTCAGTTGCAAATTTAGCAATGTGCTAGTGTTAGGCCAGACACGAGACCTATTCACACCTCAGGGTCTCAGAAGTGCGAGTGCTGAGCTTGGTAGATTGTAATGAATAAGATCAGCCTTCTTTTTGAAAACGGGCCCAGAGCATGGCTCAGTTTACTCTGCTTCCCGCTGCTCATCTAACTCAGCTGGCTGAAACGCCATGGCTTGGCAGGATCATATTCATTTCAATGCCATTTATTTAACACACTGACCATGTACTGTAGCGTTCCTCCATCTCATTGTTTAGAGCAATGACTCATGCCCAATGGTTATTTCCCAAAAGTAGTACATTACAAATTTTAAGTACTGGGTTTCAGTAAGAACTGTCAGTTTTTGGAATCTTTTGCAAAACTTAATCTAAATATACAATATGTACCATCACTTGAAAGTTGAACAAGAGAGAATTAAAACATTATCGATCGTGTAATTATACTATATTTTATTAGTCATTATAATAAATTGTTATTAATCATGATATATGTCATTGTGTAATTGAGTGTCTTTGAAGTGTAACTGATTATTGTTTGAAGGAGGCAGTATACAGGACCTTTCATATTTACTCACGTTTATTGAAACAAAAAACAAAGAACGGAAGCCATAAGGCTATGTAGCAGAATGGGTGACAGTGAATGCACAAAACGACAAACCTCTAAATAAAATGAAGACGGCGTTTGCTCACAGTACGTTTTTGTAGACCAGATGGGAGAGCAAGAGCTGGGTTTACACAGATGAAAACTTCTCAGTTCAAATGCCCACTGTACACTACTGTAGCACTACACAAACCAAACAGAGCTGAGAATACTTAGATATAACCTGCTCCGGGCAGCAAATACTCACTTATCATGGTACAACACGCGGGAGCAGTATAAACACGCCAGTCGAATATCATAACAGGAGGCACCTTACAGGGAACAATGACACACACCGACTAGGAACAAGAGGGGAACAGATATACAAACACTAAATGGAAAACAAGGAGCAGCAGGTGAACAATTATTAGTGGATAAATGAAGACATGTATGGTGGAGCCAAACCTCCCATGGTACAGTTCCTATCCCAAGGCACTTCACCCTAAGTTGTTCCTGTACTTAATCTAGCCCACTTCGGAGCGTCTACTAAATGACAACATTTAAGATGTAAAATGCAATAACGTTTTTCTACACTGAGTATGTTTTTGCGCGACTAACTGTGGATGTAACCCTGCACAAGTTTTCAGAAGGTTTTGCAAGTTGCAACTTAGCACGAATATTTCTCTCATCTCTTGATCTGCAGGTTAGGAAGCTCATCAGCGACTTCGCCATCATTCTGGCTATTTTGATTTTCTGTGGTGTGGACGCTCTGGTCGGAGTGGGCACAGCCAAGCTCATTGTGCCAACTGAATTCAAGGTGACTACATGGGTGCATTTCAGGTGTATAAGTGGTATTGTGAAAGGCATGAGAGAGTCTGTGTGTGAGGGCACTGTATGCATATGTGTGTTTACAGGCGTGTACTTCTGTGATGATACTCTAAATCCGAGTACAAAGATGGTGTTAGTGACTTTACTCAGGTCTGGGTTTTAATTTTATGTATAGAATTTTTTTCTTCCTGGAGCTACACAAGGGACAGCTGTATAATTCTGATCTCCACCTGAACAATGGTGCATTTCTTAGGCAGACATAAAGACTTAGTAGTTCTTGTGGTAAAGTCTTGTATAATCCTTACCTGGCTAAGTGTTACTGCCAAGGAGGGAGAGCAGATAGGATCTGCGTAACAGAGACAGAACCAGCCACTGTGATGCCTGCCTAAGTGTAGCTTAACTTACCGGGGCCGTCTGGAAAGGTGGAGGAAGTTATGTGGGGTTGAGGACAGGTGTATGCAGCGTGGGGGTGGAGGAAGGAACAAGGGTGAGGTTGGGGTAGAGGAAGTGGGTGGGTCTAGGGGGTGGGGGATGGGGGGGGGAGTATCAAATAACAAGGAAATTCTGGGACTTGCAGACAACACTGCAGGCTTTATGTGAGCAGGTACAGACACACATTTCTGTAGCTGCAGGCTCGTTTGTGTAACTGTGTAATGATTGGCTGTACCTTCTTCATGTTGTTAAGACCCTAATTCACAGTGCAGCTGCAGATAAACGGACCTTTGTTTTCAATAGATTTATATTTTAAACGCTGGGAACCTCTTTGAGATTATTATTGTGGTACCCATAATAACAAACATTTTCAACCGCTTTAATTAGATTTCATATTGATGTTATTATAACAAAATTACATTTCTAAATGACTCTCTGTAACCACGACTACCGTAGTCTTGCTTGGTAAGGATGATGTGGCCTGGTTAAAAAATGAACTGCACAGTTCTTCCACGTGACGCTTGTATCTCTGTGCCCCCTGGTCCCCAGCCCACCAGTCCCCACCGCGGCTGGTTCGTGCCCCCGTTTGGAGGGAACCCATGGTGGGTGTATCTGGTCGCAGCCCTCCCCGCCCTCTTGGTCACCATATTGGTGTTCATGGACCAGCAGATCACCGCAGTCATCGTCAACAGGAAGGAACACAAACTCAAGGTTAGACGTGGATGAAGTGACGGGTGAAGCGTCAGACGGCTGAGCAGATAAGGAGTCAGATTTGTAGTCGGAAGGTTGTCGGTTCAATTCCAGGCTTTGTCAAAATGTCCTTGGGCAAAGCACTTTACACTACAAGTTGCTCCAGGGGATGAGAGCATCTGCTAAATGACTAAAATGTCAAAGGTGAAGTAATGAAGGATGAATGCAGGGGCAGGTGGAGGTGTTACGGGTGAGTGGTCAGATGGTTTAATTGGTATCGCAGGAAGGTAACAGTATTCAAGATGAGCCTCAGTAGAAGATCAGAAGATTCTGGGTAAAGCTTTAGGGCGGTAGATGAAACGGGCCAGCATCTGAAACAGTCGTCCTAGGGTTTAAAACGTCGATGTTACTTGATTTTACATTTCAACATATCAGTAAATAACCCATAGAACATTTAGACATTCCTTCCGTAAAGCCGTACGTCTATAGTGACTTTTCCAACTTTACATGGAGTGCTTACTGACACTGTTGTTCCTCTCTTGGTCCTTACAGAAAGGGGCAGGCTATCACTTGGACCTGTTCTTGGTAGCAGTACTACTGATAGTGTGCTCCTTCATGGGCCTGCCCTGGTACGTAGCGGCTACCGTCATCTCCATCGCACACATCGACTCTCTGAAGATGGAGACCCAGTGTTCGGCCCCTGGGGAGCAGCCCAAGTTCCTGGGTGTCAGGTGGGTGAGCTGGGAGGGGAAGATGTCAGCGGAGACCAGCGTTATTAGAGCAGAAACACTCCCGGCTCCTTTACATGTAGCCTACAGGTGCCTGAGCTGAACCTGCCAGTCCCACTGGAATAGAGGAACATTGTTGTGGCAGAACGTGAACATGTTGAAGTAAATTATGGAGTGGTAGATGATAGGAAAGGTGTTTCATGTGGTGTGTGATCAGCTCTTCTTCCTCACCTCAGGGAGCAGAGAGTAACTGGCGTCATGGTTTTTATCCTCACTGGGCTGTCTGTCTTCATGGCACCAATGCTAAAGGTAGTGCATCAAACACTTTATTCCTTTTGATTCTCTTTAAATCCAACTATTTTCACTCAAATCTGTAATGGTACAGTCTATCCTTTTTAGAAGATGTCTTTTTCCAAGGTTGCTTACAGCAGTAGTTACTTTAAACATATCCATATCTTTTTGGTGCTCTAGCTACCATTTGAGTCACACATGACCTCTAACTGGCCATTCCCTTTAAATCACACCTGATGTGGATCTGCATAAACGTTGTCCCTTTTCAGCGAGAAATCCTGTCATGCATTCAATTAGTAAATAATGTGAAATATTGTGGTCATCCAGAACGTGTGATCTGAAATAAGCCTGCTCATCATCTACTCAGGTTGCAGCTCGGGGGGGGTAGGACTCAGGTTTCCCTGGCTAATCTGATTATTAAACGCTAACTCATTGTCCTTACTGTACTTTGTGTGAACTTGGTACCCCCTTGTGGACACTTTGTTAATTACATTGAACTTCTGTGATTTTCTAATTCAATTTAGTCTCTTCACATTCCTCAGCTTTTCGAAACCATGTTGACCATTTAAATTCTGATACCAAAACTTGGGTTTGATTTTAGGTTAGGTTTTCATACATTTCTTGGTGGCATACGTTTTGTGCATGTCTGTCTTCCAATGGCAGCAGCATTTTATCGAGTACAATAGTGAGTATGTATAAGAGATGGACGTTAACTTGAGTAAAAGGTACTTTACTGAGTAAATCTGAGTTCACAAGTTTTGGGAATTCCCTTCTTAAAACCAAATTGATCAGGTAAAGTGAATCCATATCTTAACAGGTACCTTTTTAAAAAAATTAGAAAGAGTAAAGGAAATATCAATCATGGTCACCGGTAAGATGTGAACTCCCTTTACCTGATCATTTTGGTCTTAAGTAGGGACTTCCCAAAAGTTGTGAACTCAGAGTTACTCAGAAAAATACTTTTACTCAAGTAAATGTCCACCTCTGGTACGTATATATGTACTGGTCTGTCTAGAACGTCCCCCTCAGTGACAATCAGCACAAAAGGCAATGACAAAAAATATTATTGAGAAAAAAATCTCAGACCGAGGATAAATAAATTGTATTTTACTTGGATAGATTCACAGCAGGCAACATTGCATAACCTTTTTGTGTGTCTCATCAGCTCCTTATAAATACCATGTTGTTTAACTAAACAAAACACAGTTTCTCTGCGTAGATGGTGACTGAAGTGTTTGCAGTCAGAACCAACCTAAAATAACAGTCTGTTGACATTGCTTATCTAGCATTACTTGATTACACTGTTAATAGTGTACAAATGTTGATGTGTCATTTGGCTGACCTCTGAATATATCTGCTATCCATATGAACAGGAATGACAATGATAAGCTCTTAATTAGGGTCCAGAGTCTAAACCCCATTTTCCTACTCGCCCTGTAAAACACAAAAGCAAGGGTAATATTGTTCAAACAACCCGCAAATTCTTAATCAAGATGTAAATAATTTTCTCAAACAAGACTTGTGACCATTGAATCCAATTCAGTAGAATGGTGGGCACTGACGTCATAGAGGGTACAATGTCTTTGTTCAAGACATCAAAATATCAAGCAGAAATTACATCTTGTAGTTTAGAGACTCAATGACCTCAACGTTCAACCACATTTTGCAGTTCACTGATCAATGGGACGTTTTTACCAGTCAAACTATCCTCACTGTGCGTGTGGGCAAAATGCAGTTGCATCTTCTTCCAGAAGGTTCCTTCCTAGGTGTATTACAGCTCTACATAATTTGTACTTCTTTATGTCCTAACAGGGGATTTGTGTATTTTTTCTCTGTGCAGCCATTTTGTTTAACAGCTATTGCCTAATTCATGAGGGTCAATAGACTTTCTGTCTCGTTTGTTTCCTTTGTCCATGGCCTTGCCCATGTGGTAGGATTACTTAAGGGAGTCTGGGATGTGTATGACATTTATTTTTCTAATCGCTTCTTTAACTTCCTGTCTCTAACTCCTCCCCTTCCTGTCATCTGTTTCCAGTTTATCCCCATGCCAGTTCTCTATGGTGTGTTCCTCTACATGGGCGTGGCGTCTCTCAATGGCGTCCAGGTGAGTGACCGAAAATCTAGTCTGAAATTCTAGGACTGTTATTGCTACTAGTCCGTAGGTAACCAGCCTGTTAGGTTGGTTTCATCCACTCTGGGCCTGGGGCTGGGTCTGGGCCTTAGTTTACAATGAACTATCATGAGGTCTACTTAATATTACTCGTAAGTAAATAATATTATCTGTGATGCCCGTCACATCCTCACCTGACATATCCTGGCCTCATGTCGTTTAAACGGTGTTATCTATCAGTTCATGGACCGGCTGCAGCTTCTCCTGATGCCAGCTAAGCACCAGCCTGACCTGATCTACCTTCGCCACGTCCCTCAGCGTCGCATCCACCTGTTTACCTTCATCCAGGTGCTCTGCCTGGCTCTACTCTGGGTGCTCAAGTCCACCGTCGCTGCCATCATCTTCCCTGTCATGGTGAGACACACACACACACACACACACACACACACACACACACACACACACACACACACACACACACACACACAC
>JACXGM010006608.1:0-20611 GCA_016801145.1 Umbra pygmaea | reverse complement strand
ACTGTTGTACTTACTGCTGTTGATAGTGTGACTTGGTATATCAATAGCATTATAACTTTCAATACATTTCATCTGGTCATATGCCAGCAGTGATGAGAATGTCTGCTCGTCTCTCCAGATATTGGCTCTAGTTGCAGTCCGAAAGGCCATGGACTACCACTTCTCCCAGCATGACCTCAGTTACCTTGATGACGTTATCCCGGAGAAGGACAAGAAAAAGAAGGAGGATGACAAGAGGAAAAAGAAACAGAAAAAAGGAAGCATTGACAGTGAAATCGATTTTGTAAGTCTTTATTTACATTTTTTTTTTTTTTTAAGTGCCAGACTGATTTGATGGGTTTTCCCCTTCGGTTTTACATTTGGGAAGACTGACAATAACTGAGACTGTTGTTGAGTCTCGACCCCAAAATGTTTACTGGCACCAAATGAAAACTGTCTAGCAGTGCCAATGTATACACTGCCTTTCTGAGCAGACTTTTCTCATGGACACATTTCCATACAGAAATGTCCATGTATTTGTGTCCAAACTACATTGCAAAATGGTTTTAACACAGCACGGATGACTTTCTGAATGACTCGTGTGTCTTTGAGAAACTGTAAGTAGAGTACCACTGAAGAATAGAAACGTGTCGTATTCATTAGTTCAACCAAATTAAACACCGCAAATGTGGGGACTACCTGTATTTTTTGGATTGTGCGTTGTAAAATGATTTGCGACTGTGTCCTAATGAATACACACTAGGTGTTTAGTTGCCTGTAGTTCAATGTGTTGAAGTAGCAGAAAGTATAGCCTTTGTTATTATCTTTCCTTCCAGCCCTCTGAATACCCCTACAATGACAATATCCCCAGTATTAAAATCTCCATGGATGTGATGGAGACGGAACCCATGTTGGGAGATAAGGATTCGGACAGTGAGTACCAGATGCCATGGGTTCACTTGGCGGCCCAAAACTGCATCGGACACAGATGCTTTACCATGCTGCTGACAACACTTTATAGTACTAGTGCCACTAAACAGACGAGAAAAATACACATTCTTTTCAAGTCACCGCAACTTGCACGTCTCTACTCATTTCTCCATCTGTCTTTCTCTCATGCAATCTCTTTCTTGCTCTCTTTATATTCATATAGCCTCTTTGCCTTTGAGAAGAACTAATGTCATATTTGAGCCACGGACTCATGCTTTCTTTGACTTTGCAGATGTCCGTCCTCATTCTGCTGCAGCTTACTTTTAAACCGTGGCTTTTCTTTTGTTTTCAGCTGATTATGAATGCTTTAATGAAGTAGCAACCGCCATCGTGACTTTAATGCTTGCTTCAACTCTTCTATTTTGCTGCACCCGTTCTGATCGGGGATGGTACTGTGACAATATGTAAATGACTAAAACATGTTAATGTTGTGTATGTTTGGTCTTTATCCCACAGGACCCCCGGCGTCTTTCCTTGACCCGCACTCACGATGCTGAGGAATACTATGCCCACACAACTGTAACAAGGTAGCTATGCTAGCTGTATCTCTAAGATATTCTCATCGTCTTTGGTCCTAAAAGATCCAGCGCTTCCTGAAGCTTGCACCGAGAATGCTCAATGAAGTATGTGTTTCGGGAAGCTTCAGATTTTTTGGCACACTGGACTAAGTATGCAGAGAAAGACATCCGCTATGTTTCATATTCAAGCACTCGCACAATTAATATGTAGTGTGTCAGTCATGAGAGAGTACCCAATTAAAAAAGTATATTTAAATTATACTCTAGTATTATACTGCTAGTATAATTATGTTTAACCATAAGTATAAATTCAATATATTTAAGTATATTTGAAGTATACTCTTCAAAATATACATGCCAAAATAATATATTAGAATTATATTTAGTATAAATAAAAGACATTTCAAATACAATTAAGTATACTTCTTTTGCTTGGTTACCATTAATTTGAAAGTACTGCTGGTCATATTGATATTGTTACTGTGCTGATCTCTGTGTTCAGTCTTTACCTCTCCTCCATTTTCAGTCTGAATCCATTTAAAAAAGCTGTGCCTCAAATAAAGATGGACCAGGAGTCAGGGGACAAGGGATTCTTCTGGAAAAAACAGGCCCCGGGCTCTGAAACAACCCTCTAGTCCAATCCTGTACAGAACCAAATAGAACCAGAACACGCACACCAAGACGTTACTCAACACAACACCGAGCGTGTCCGCAACTGAACTGTATTCCCTATTTTATGCACTATCCTGTCAAATGTACTGAACGACATAAGGAATTAGTTGCCATTTCAGACAAAACCAAAGAGTCCTAAAGCTTTTTTTATTATGTATAATGGTTTTATAGTTCTATCCTGCTGAAGAACACATTTTAAATGTAAGATATTGTTCTTCTCTCTGAGATTGAGAAGTTTTAGGGGCAGACCTTTGTGAAAGTTTTAACTGGAGCTGGTGGGGTGAGGTTGCATTTGACAATTCTAAATTTGCTGTAGAGTTCATGCTCTTTACAGAGTACAACAAGTGACATTCTTTGTGACACTCATTGCTAATTCATGGATAAGGTATTAATGATTTATAAAGTCACAAACTAATTCAATGCATTATGTATTCATAATACATGCATGTTAGGTCATTACTTCAAACAAACTTTATTATGCATATCTTATGGAGCTGTCCAATTACAGTCTCCGCTGTTCAATTCTATGCCAGCCAGATCAAACTTTAAAATCCCATTGTATCTTAATATGCTGCTGTCCAGTATTGGCTCATTCTGTTCTGATTCATGTATAGTAATATTTTTTATCGTTTACTTCTTCACACTGGTATTCTCATATTTATTTAATCTTGATCTATGCACAAAAATGGAGGCTCATGAAACAAATGGTTGGTTTGGGTGTTTTCCTTCTGAAACTGAGTTTTTCCTCATGAAACTGTTCTTTTAGTAATGTATGTTGCTGGTTGGGGTCAAATCCTTTCTTTTTCTTGAAAAAAATCACGAAAGGCAGAAATTCTGTTGAATTAAATTTACATTTTCATCCATCTTCAATTTGATGGTAATTGGAACTGTTTTGAATTGTTATTCATTATTGCTACATTTTCAAATAGTGGGATTATTGTTCATAGAATCAAGCATGTACTGTACAGCAGGGTTTGTTTTGAATCATTTCCACGTCTTTATCCTTATTTACTGTACAGGTTGACTGTCTAAACCAGTGGTCCTCAAACCCTTCCATGGAGGGCCTAGTGTATGCTGGTAAAACCAGCTGGTAAAACCAGCATACACTAGGCCCTCCATGGAAGGGTTTGAGGACCACTGGTCTAAACATTAACATGATTACAGATAAAACCGAGCAGGCAGCATATTTGTTTCGCAAACCTTTTTTGATAAATTGAATGCCAGGTCCGGCAAGGTGCAAAATCTGTCGGCCTATCCCTGAGGAAGGTACTTCCTTAATCTAAATAATATCCTTGAATTTAAATTTAATTCAGAAGAATTTACAGCTGGATGGAAATTGATTTCAGTTGTGGACTAAACCCGAATCTTGAATTGTTCCTATCAGCTTTGAGACCGGACTCCAACTACAATTATCTGTAGTGCAGATTGAAATATATGAATACGTTTGTAGTACTACCTCTGACTTAATTTAGGTGCCAGGCATTTAACTACAGTGTGATTAATACATTGATCTGTTATTATTAACACTGATTTATTTTTATTTTTTGTATCGCACAGCATAGGATCTCCTGTCTTTTCACTTTCGGAGTTCCATTTGCTCTCTAATTAGTTGTATTTTGTATATTGAAATGAAAACACAATGACAGTGACGTATGTCATATGGCGCTGTGAGATAATTATTTACTTTGAAAGCTGTTAATGATGACATTGGTTTTACAGTTGTCAGTGGGGCAACTTTTTTATTGTTATGATTTTTAATGAATTGATATTTAGTATTGTTTTTTAATGATTAAATTATGTTAAACTGATTATGCTCTAAAAATGATTGATCACTGAGAAAATGCATTGATGCAGAATTTATGCTGCATATAGTATATTACTTTTTATGAAGTACCATCTTGAGTTGACGTGTTTGTTCCTAACCTTTGGACAGTTCATTTGGTCCACTAGAACTAACAGTACCAGTTATGTTTGGAGATGAGATTTTTCAACATTCATCTTACTATATACAGTGTACAAATAGAGGCTAAAATTCAAAACTTATGCAAAAATGAATGTACTGGATTTTGTCTAAATGCAGTTTCAACTGACTTGAAGCTTTTGGTTACATTTTCTTATTGATTACTGGTTTGTAAATGATTGAAAATGTGAGTTGATCTCAGCCACTTCACATAGACAAATCAAAACATGAATCCATCGTATTCTGTCCTTCATGCTACTCTTGCGGGAGTGTTTGAAAGCTATAAAATAGCGCAGTGATAATATTCAATAATTATTTTTCCTATTATCTTAAGTTTTATAATGTCAAACACAAGATTGCTTTGAAGGTATTTGAAAGATGAGAGAATTTTGGTAGATGTTGAAATGATGGTACACTTCACCTGGGCCACTACTGATGTCACATCTTGTTTTATTTGTATATCCTGATAAATATATATTTTTTGTATCATAAAGTAGGATTAGTCCATGCTGTAAATTGTTTTGGTTTCTAATGGGCTAATTTCATAAACTCTTTTAAATACTGTTGACAGATTTCTGAAGAAAGGTTTTTTATCTAAAAACATGGATCCTATTTCACAAGCACAAGGACTGAGATATAATGTAAATGTCAGATGTGAAACAGTTAATTTTAAAACACAGAACAACATAAAAAAAATCAAGCAATACAAGTAAAGATCATTATATAAAACCTGTAAGATTGATGGTGATTAATCTGTGACTTAATCTGTATAGATTTGTCGTACATATTCTTCAAATGAAATACTGTATGATGACCGCAATAAACTTTAATCATTCAGCATTACCTCTCTTCTGTACATGTACACTGTGTGTATTTGTAGTTTCATTTTTTTATAATCACTGAAAATGTTTTTGTAAAAGTGTAATTCTTATTTTCAGTCCTTGGTCTTTCTACAAAGATTCCCTGTGGCCATCCCTGTGATTGGTTTATACTTGACAATCATATATGCAATTAACCTGTGATTAATTTATACTTGACAATCATATACGCAATTAACCTGTGAACCACAGCAACTACATTATAGGGGTCAACTATTGGTTAACAGTTTTAAACACACGCAGACAATTACCTTAATGATGAGACCAAAGTGAGCTACTTTAAAGACAGTCAAGCTGAGCTCCATCTCCTCTCATGCTTAAAGGCCCATAGTAGAGCCTTCAGTATCCTTAGTCTCCACATGTTTTGGGAGAATAAGCTGTGTTTCGTGTCAGCCTGAACGCCTAGGCCAACGTGAAAACCTTTGCTGACCCCCTGTCACAGCAGAGATGCTGAGTAGACACGGCTGCTGAAGAGCTTCATCTGCACGAGTGAGTGTAGTCACGGGAATGGAATGACCCGCTAATGAGCTCAAAGCTCGTATTATCTTGTGTGGTTTACCGGTCCTGGACATTTAGTGATTCCAGAGGAAAATGTAGAAGTTACCGGTTGCTTTGATCTTGTTGGCCAAAACGGATGCCATCTAGTGTGTTCCCATGGATGTCATATACCCACAAGCCTGATTTGAGGCTACAGGTGTCTCTATAGTGAAGGGTGATGGAGTGAAAGGGATAGGGCCAATTGCACGCTACGTAAGATGATGCCAAAAGCCTGGTTAATGTTAATGTCTTCCAATCACCCTGTCCAACCCGTTCAACCCGAATAATAGCTTTACATTTTTTTCTAAGTTATCAAACTTCGTTGTTGAGGTATTTACGGTAACATTTAGGTATGAGGGTTACACTTTATTTGGAGAGTCCGAAATTCCGTCTGTAGATATGACTATCAACAAACTATCTGTTGATAATCAACTAAAATTGTAGTTTAAGGGTAGGGTTAAGTTTAGAATATGTTTTAGGGTAATGGTTAGGGTTAGGCTTAACATTTAGGGAAGGGTTAAGGTTAGGATTAGGGTTAGTAGATAGTTTGTTAATATGTTGTTGATAGTCTGCAGATAATCTGTAGAGCATCTACAGATACACTTTTTGGACTCTCAAAATAAAGTGTTACCGGTATAAGTGCCATGCTCAAGGTCACATCTTGTTCTGTTTTTTGGATACTGTATAAGCGAAAAAGTAATGCTCTATTTTGCTATTCAACTGCTTGAAAGCTTTGTGATTCCGACACAGCAGAACAGAATGCTCCAAAGCACATTTCGGTTACATTATAATAAGTGAAATTATCAATTACCTTTCTAAATTTAATAGGCCCAATGATTTGATCGGACTTCAAAAGATTAATTAGTAGTAAGAGATCAAAAAATGTGTAGTTAGACTTATTAACAGCAGTGTTTCCAGATCAGCATGTAGGATCCATGCTCGATACGGACACATTACTACTGGCCTGGACTTGAGGGACGGTAGACTGAGTGAACGCTAAAACATGAAGACACGGGCCTCAGATGGCTCAGTGTTTAGGGTTTCAGACTTGTAGTCAGAAGGTTGCCGGTTCGATTCCACTCACAATTCCCTCTCTACACCTGCCTTGTTAGCAGCTCCACAACTCCTTGGACAGATCTGTGGGAAGGCGAGGGGCGCGCACATGGTTCATCCAACCACATGTTGCTGAGCCGCTGATTCTTTTCGCACTGCTCATCCAAAACGTAAGCCTTTAGTCAGATCATGAGCAAGATACTTTACGTTGCTGAATGTCCCGGTACATTCGGTAAGTCACTCTGGATAAGAGCGTCTGCTGAATGAATAAAAAAATGTAAATGTAAACTTGTATCAATGTTTCATGTTGACCTATATAATCAAAGGAGTTGATCAACAAACCCAGAAGTAGATAGAGAAACGTTGACATGTGAGAGCCAGCTTAAGGCTCACTGTGCACTCTTCACTAGGTGAGACCATATACGATTTACTGTAGGCTGGTAGCCAGAAAGACTGGGTATTTTCTTTGTTTATTTTTTAATAATTTTCCCATTCAATTTTGTGAAATCCCATGCCTCTTTGCAGCAACTCTACTATGTCAGTTACCGGTAGTCTGAGATCCTCAGATGCACATTCAGAGACGGGCACAAATGACCAAATATCCAAATGAAATATTGAGGTTTTCTTTTACAAACATGTGTATAGTTAAATTAAGCATTCTATATTAAAAAAAAGAAATTAGCAAGTACATATTAAAAGAAATACTGAAAAGCAGTTTAAACATGTATTGTAGCAGAAGTACTGTCCGTCTCTGCACACACCTCATCAATGCTTCCAACACACAGTACAGCCCATCTCTGCGCACGTCTCGCCGAACCGCACTCGCTCAACCAGGAAGTGTTTGCCAAATATGCTTTGAACTAGAGCGCAACATCTGGCCAAAAAGCAAATTGAGATTGCAAGCTACTACAAGGAGACACTAGAGCATGACAACAAGAGAGAACCCTTGCTGAGGGGAAATTCCTGGCTGCAATGACACAGCTGTACTGGCAGGAAATTAACAGCTATGGAAGGCTTTAATTCTATTCAAATGAACAACTGGTTAGAAATTGGAAGGATATAGTATGGTCCAAGTTTATTTTGATATTGATTTCAGTCATATATGCAACCTTTAGTTAATGTTGATTGTCTGGAGCCTCCAATCCCTCAACTACCCACTGGGAGGCACAATTTCACAAGGATTGTCACTGCTAACCCTTGTTCCATTAACCAAAAGCAACTGCCATGGTTCCATCTTATATTAACCCAAACCCATACATGTCCTTTAGAGGTTTAGATAAGATCAGTAAAGCCTGTCCAGCACATCATAAACCTCTTAACGTCTTGAGGAAAATAGTGTCCCAAATCTGTAAAAGAACAGTGATCCCTTCAATACCTGCTAGAAATCAAAGGTGGCTCTCATGTTTTGGTGCTCAAAACAAACTGTGCAGCACTTAAAGGTCTGTGTGTGTGTGTGTGTGTGTGTGTGTGTGTGTGTGTGTGTGTGTGTTGTAATTTATTTATATATTACAGGTTGTTTTAACCTTGCAGGTAGGACAAGTATCCTGGTAGTGCTGTGGATAAGGAGAATGTTCTAGAAGAGGGGCCTTGAATAGTGTAGTCGTCGTCCGTCCTGGTGTCTCACTCTACATTATGTAGATGACAGGGTGGCACCCTCCATGATCGAACATGAGTGGTGTTTATACACCTGTAGCAGGATAAAACAGAGCCGCTTGTGTCTGTTGATTGATGCTTACTTGGTCATGGTGAAAGAAGATGCAACTGTTGTCACTTTAACTAAGAGGATGTATATGGAATGTTTAGTGAATATTGTTGGGTCTGATATATCCATGTACACTGGGAAAGCAAAGGTTTGGAATAAAACAGTAATTTACACATTTCCACAGAAATTTATATCTTCGATCAGCAAGGTGGCATGACATTGATTGATGACAAAATTATAGTCAAAACATGAATAATTACAGATGAGCTAAAAGACTTCATCATTAGGACACTGAAATATTAGCTGCTGAAAAAATGGCTTTGCCATTTTACAGTTAGGTCCAGCCATATTTGGACAATGACACATTTTATATAATTTTGGCTCTGGATGCCGCCACAATGGAATTGAAATGAAACATTCAAGATGAAGTTGAAGTGCAGACTTTCAGCTTTAATTCAAGGGGATGAACAAAACCATCGTATGAAACGTTTAGGAATTGCAACCATTTTCATACACGGTCCCTGTATTCTAGGGGCTCAAATGTAATTGGACAATCATAAAGAAGTTATTCATTGTTAATACTTTGTCGAGAATCATTTGCAGGCAATGACTGCTTGAGGTCTGGAACTCATGGACATCACCAAATGCTGGGTGTCCTCCTTTGTGATGCTTTGCCAGGCCTTTACTGCAGCTGTCTTCAGCAAGTGAAATGCACGCTGGATCAGATAGAGGTCAGGTGATTGACACGGCCATTGCAGAATATTCCACTTCTTTGCCTTAAAAAACTGAATCTGAGCAGACTGTATATCCCTCTACACTTCGGAATTCATCCGGCTGCTTTTGTCTTCTGTCACATCATCAATAAGCACTAGTGACCCAGTGCCATTGGAAGCCATGCATGCCCATGCCATCACACTGCCTCCACCGTGTTTTACAGATGATGTGGTATGCTTTGGATCATGAGCCGTTCCAAGCCTTCTCCGATTTTTTTCTCTTTCAATCATTCTGGTACAGGTTGATCTTAGCTTCCAAAGAATGCTGTCCCAGAACTAGGCTGGCTTTTGTAGATGTTGTCTGGCAAAGTCTATTCTGGCCTTTCTATTCTTGAGGCTTATGAATGGTTTGCACCTTGTGGTGAACGTTCTGTATTTGCTCTTGTGAAGTCTTATCTTCATGGTAGACTTGGATAATGATATGCCTACCTCCTGGAGAGCGTTCTTCACTTTTTGTGTTGCAGAGCTCAGTGCGTTCTTTTTTTCTCTGAATGTACCAAACAACTGTTGATTTGGCCACTCCTAATGTTCCTGCTATCTCTCTGATGGATATTTTAGCCCCCTAAGGATGGCCCCTTTCTCTTGCATTGAGATCTCCTTTGAATGCATGTTGTGGGTTCACAGCAACAACCTCCAAATGAGAATGCTTCACCTGGAATCATCTCCAGACCTTTTATCTGCTTAATTGATGAGGACTAAATGAAGGAATAGCACACACCTGTCCAGGAAACAGCTGGATTCAATTTTCTAATTACTTTTGATCCCTTGAAAAATAGATACATATCAAAAACCTGTAAATCTTAAACTCTTCCTCCAATTTGAATGTGAATACCCTCAAGACTGCACTTTAAGTCCATAATGATTATTTAACTTTAACTTTAATATATTTTGGTAAACAGTCAAAATTATTAAAATTGTGTCAGTGTCCAAATATTTTGGGACCTAACTGTACGTAAACTATTACTGTTGGTCCAGAAATGTTCATGTTTGTCAAAGAAACGAATACCGTCATTCACCAAGGTGGCATTAAATACATATCCAAGATATTACCCATATTGCAAATGTCTATCAATGTTGGAAATGACTGATTTATAATCAATGTTTCACATACAATGGCAAAAACCACTTTTTCGGCAGCCATCGTTTCAGTGACGAAATATTTTAGCGCATCTATAGTTAATTATCATTTGTCTGAAATTTCTTATCAATGCAACACCACCTTGTTGAATGAAGGCAGAAGCGTCATGCACCTATTTTTTTAAGGGGGCACAGTTTGCACAACACACGCAAACATGTGCCAACAAATACTGAGGGGCACGTGCCCCAGTAGTAACTGTATGGAGCTATGGCCGGCACATTGCTAATGAAATAATTTGCACATAGCTGGCATTCTCTGCAACTAGTGCAGCATGTATAGCTGCATAAACAATATTTTACATTTATTTATGCCAGGGAATTACAGCAATAGAAAGACATACAATATACACTATGAAATATTGTTGACATTTTGCCCTAGAACAGTAAAAAATCCATAAAATGTATGGAAAAATGTGGCATAGCAGAATTTTTTTCCCCCTAACTCTAAGGAAGCTTTCTGTATCTCTAACACCATCCAGACCTGTAAAAGCTTTCAATAAATAATGTTTTTTAGGTCATTTTTTGAAGTGAGACATAATGGTTTGAAGGTTTCTAAAGAATTTCCTTGTACACAAATAATTATGTCAGGCCCAGCCAACCAAAGTGTGTAAAGAGATGATGTCTGCGAAAGTTGTCTCCAGTGGATTGTCTGAAAACGGACATTTCTATATTAACGCTGAGGTATGCATGTAATACACATCAGCAGAAACTAGGACAGGCATAAATGTGGCTTACACAAAGTCATCTCCATGCATTTCCATCACAAATTTTACCTTTACCTTCTAAACCAAATGTGTTTAAATAGGATGAGTGGGTTCATGAGAGATTGGGTAATGAGAAATGTTTTGCTTTGTTTTTATTTTTCATGTTCACTTTTTATCCTGTATGTATTTCACTGTTTTCCATTAAAATAAAATGCCAGTAGAATTGTTGGTAAAATTCTTGTACTGCCCAATTCATTTTTAATCAAGAAAATATGTTTCACAGGGCCAACATATATACTGTACCTTTCTCAGAATTAAATTGTATGCAGCCTTTAGCGAAATAGTACAATAGGCAGCCTACAGCTAATCCATCCACAGAAAAATGCAAAGCATTATGGAAATCAGTTGAGAAAAAGCAATTTTTTGTAACTGGAATATCAGATGCTTTGGATAATTTAATAATGAATCACAAAAGCTGACATTAAAATCTGACACTGTACTCTTCTGCATGTATATTCTCCTTTTAGACTAAGAACAGACCCATAATTATGGGTCATTATTAAGAATAGACATGAGATGTCTAAAATCCAGCTCTAACAGTTTCCAGTACATCCCTTTGAAATGTATTCGAACCAGTTACACTTACCTGTACCTGTACATTGTCTTTATTTTGTACAAAGCAGAGGCAAGTGAGACAGGTACATATCCATGTACAGACAGCTCTATAAATATTTGGAGATTGACTAGATAATAATTTTTTTCAGCTGCCTCCAAGAGCATATTAAAATTGAAATTAAATAAGGAATATGAGCTCAAAGTGGATTTCAAAAAGTGGCTGTTCAGCTTTTCACCAGGTGTGTGTCATTTCCTCATTAGTTAATTTACAAGTAAGCAGATAAAAGGTCTAGATTTGATTTCAGATGTGGCATTTGCATTCAGAATCTGTAGCTGTTAAATGTCAATGTGAAGTCGAAAAAGCTGTCAATGCCAGTGAAGCAAGCAATCATTAGGCTGAAAATTATAAACAATCCCTTTTGAGAGATAGCAAAAACATTAGTGGCCCTATTTTAACGATCTAAGCGCATGGCGCAAGTGCACTTTGGGCATGTCCAAATCCACTTTTGCAAGTTTGACAGTGAAAAAAAGTACAGTCTTAAAGGGTTGTACTAAGTTTTTTCATTAATTCATAGGTGTGTTTTGTGCGTAACATGCAATAAACCAATCAGCGAATCATCTCCCATTCCATTTAAGAGCCAGCCGCGTTTGTACCTTTTGCTCATTGCTATTATCACGGCGGATTTGCACCGTAATATTTTTATTTGTAATCTTTTGCACATTTGTGTGCTGCTGCGCTTCCCTGTGTGTGTGCAACAAGCATAGTGTACACGCGCTGTGCCTATGCCATAGGTGCATTTGACTCATTTGCTGTTAAAATAACAATGACATGCTGCGCCATTGACTTTAGACCAGTTTTTTGTTGGTCAATGGCGCTATCACCTTTCGATGCCTCAATACAGCAATACACCCAGAATTATCCTGAACAAACCTCCCTGTTAGACCAGCACGCCAATGGGCGCAAATATGGCCACAGGTGCATTTGCTATTTAAATGACATGGGCGCCGGACGGAAAATTGTCTTAAACTAGCAAAGACACTTGCGCTGCTTTGTGCCAGGTGCAAGATAGGGCCCTATGTGTAGCCAAATCGACGAACTAGTTTGTACATTCTTAAAACAAAAACATGCACTGGTAAACACTAAATGGCCACGGAAAAACAGAGGTGGATGACATAATTATTTCCCTGGTGAACAAAAACCCCATCACAACAGTTGGCCAGATCAAGAACACCCTCCTGGAGGTAAGCATATCTGTGTCAAAGTCAACAATCAAGAGAGGACTTCACTAGTGTAAATACAGAGGGTTTACCACAAGATATAAGCAATTGGTAATCCTAAAAAACAGGAAGATCAGATTAGAATTTGCCATAAAACATAAATAAACCTGTACATTTCTGGAAGAAAATCATACAGACAGATGAAACAAAGATCCAATTGTACCAGAATGATGGGACGAAAAGAGAATGGAGAAAGGGACTGTCCATGATCAGAAACATACCACCTCATTTGTGAAGCATGGTGGAGGTAGAGTTATTGCATGGTCATGTTAAGCTGCCAATGGAATTGATTCGCCTGTATTTATTGATAATGTGACTGTTGAAAAAAGCAGAAGGAAAAATGTTGAAGTGTTTAAGGCGAAATTATCTGCTTAGATTCAGCCAAATGCTTAAAAAGTCATTGGACCGTGCTCTACAGTGCAATTGGGCACTGACCTGTAACATACTGTGGATCCAACCCAACACTCACAGCACATTATGCCTTGTAGTATTATGTTTATTTACATGGATCTGTTTTCATGGACCTTTTTTTGTCTATGTATATACATGATCTAGTCCAGTACCCTGGGGCTTGTTACAGCACATTGAGACTGTAATTACATAACGTAACACCCCATCTAATGTGAGAAAAGATTTAAGACACAACATTCACAATCCCTCCTTATTATCATGTCTTTATACATCCTCATTATGTCCTTATGGCCACATCATATCCTTATCCATCATCATTATGTCCTTGTACATGTATATCCTCATCACGTCCTTATACATCCTCATTATGTCCTTATACATTCTCATCATGTCCTTATCAATCCTCATTATGCCCTTATTTATCCTCATTATGTCCTTATACATCCTCATTATGTCTTTAAACATCCTCATTATGTCCTTATACTGTACATCCTCATTATGTCATAATTAGTGCTGTCAAACAATTAAAATATTTAATTGCAATTAATCGCATTAATGTCATGGTTAACTCGCAATTAATCACACATTTTTATCTGTTCTAAATGTCCCTTGATTTCTTTTTGTCACATAATTTTTTTCTCATTTTAATGCTCTTATCTACATGGAAAAGTGGATCGGCTTGCTTTGTGCAAATGTTTTTTTTTTAAACAACATTGGCATACACTCACCTAAAGAATTATTAGGAACACCATACTAATACTGTGTTTGACCCTCTTTCGCCATCAGAACTGCCTTAATTCTACATGGCATTGATTCAACAAGGTGCTGAAAGCATTCTTTAGAAATGTTGGCCCATATTGATATAGCATCTTGCAGTTGATGGAGATTTGTGGGATGCACATCCAGGGTAAGAACTCCCGTTCCACCACATCCCAAAGATGCTCTATCGGGTTGAGATCTGGTGACTGTGGGGGCCATTTTAGTACAGGGAACTCATTGTCATGTTCAAGAAACCAATTTGAAATGATTCGAGCTTTGTGACATGGTGCATTATCCTGCTGGAAGTAGCCATCAGAGGATGGGTACATGGTGGCCATAAAGGGATGGACATGGTCAGAAACAATGCTCAGGTAGGCTGTGGCATTTAAACGATGCCCAATTGGCACTAAGGGGCCTAAAGTGTGCCAAGAAAACATCCCCCAAACCATTACACCACCACCACCTGCCTGCACAGTGGTAACAAGGCATGATGGATCCATGTTCTCATTCTGTTTACGCCAAATTCTGACTCTACCATATGAATGTTTCAACAGAAATCGAGACTCATCAGACCAGGCAACATTTTTCCAGTCTTCAACTGTCCAATTTTGGTGTGCTCTTGCAAATTGAAGCCTCTTTTTCCTATTTGAGATGAGTGGTACCTGGTGGGGTCTTCTGCTGTTGTAGCCCATCCGCCTCAAGGTTGTGCGTGTTGTGGCTTCACAAATGCTTTGCTGCATACCTCGGTTGTAACGAGTGGTTATTTCAGTCAAAGTTGCCCTTCTATCAGCTTGAAGCAGTCGGCCCATTCTCCTCTGACCTCTAACATCAATCATGCATTTTCGCCCACAGGACTGCCGCATACGGGCTGTTTTTCCCTTTTCACACCATTCTTTGTAAACCCTAGAAATGGTTGTGCGTGAAAATCCCAGTAACTGAGCAGATTGTGAAATACTCAGACCGGCCCGCCTGGCACCAACAACCATGCCACGCTCAAAATTGCTTAAATCACCTTTCTTTCCCATTCTGACATTCAGTTTGGAGTTCAGGAGATTGTGTTAACCAGGACCACACCCCTAAATGCAAAGAAGCAACTGCCATGTGATTGGTTGAGTAGATCATTGCATTAAGGAGATATTGAATGGGTGTTTCTAATAATCCTTTAGGTGAGTGTATACTATAAAGTCATCCATTGTTGCCTGGCTTTGACGAGGGTGCTGAGAATTCGCATCAGCTGTGTGCTTTGCCATCAAGTGATACTTCAGACAGGACATGTTGCAATGATAGCTTAGTTCACAACGACAAACACACAGATTGATTTGTTCTTGTCAATGGAACCATTTGGCAACTTTTTAAAAGTAAACTTTCCATTCAGAATTTTATTGGCATCCATTTCGGCGTCTCGCACTCGCCATCCACTCAAAACGTAACGTAGCATACTACTCTTTGGCCAGCTCGCAAGCCCAAACATGTTTGTGCCATTGATATGGTGTGTGCGGCGAGCCTGTTGTTTTGTTTCCGGCCTAGCTAGATCCAGTGTAGTGTTGTAGTTTTTCTAACGTTACTAGTTGTTGCAACAGCGTGTGAAAAAAACTACAAGGTTTGCCAGGCCAAAAAGAGCGATAATCTTGCGATAAACAAATGTACGTCGTTAAAATGGGTTTGTGTTAACGCCGTTAACAACGCGTTTAACTGACAGCACTAGTCATAATATATCCTAATTATGTCATTACACATCCTCATCATGTCCTTATACGTCCTCATTATGTCCTTATATATTCTAATTATGTCATTTTACATCCTCATCATGTCCTTATACATCCTCATTATGTCCTTATACATCCTCATCATGTACTTATACAGCCTAATTATGTTATTATAAATCCTCATGATATCCTTATACATCCACATTATGTTGTTTTACATCCTCATCATGTCCTTATACATCCTAATTATTTTCTTATACATCCTCATCATGTCCTTATACATCCACATTATGTCCTTATACATCCTCATTATGTCTTTATACATCCTCATTATGTCCTTATACATCCTAATTATGTTATTATAAATCCTCATGATATCCTTATACATCCACATTATGTTGTTTTACATCCTCATCATGTCCTTATACAGCCTAATTATTTTCTTATACATCCTCATCATGTCCTTATACATCCACATTATGTCCTTATACATCCTCATTATGTCTTTATACATCCTCATTATGTCCTTATACATCCTCATTATGTCCTTATACATCCTAATTATGTTCTCATACATCCTCATCATATCCGTATACATCCTTCTTATGTCCTTATTCATCCTCACTATGTCCCTGTATAACCTCATTATGTCCTTGTATATCATCATCATGTCCTTATACATACTCATCATACATCCTCATTATGTCCTTATGCATCCTCATTATGTCATTATGCATCCTCATTATGTCCTTGTATATCCTCATCATATCCTTATACACCCTCATTATGTCCTTATGCATCCTCATTATGTCATTATGCATCCTCATTATGTCCGTATACATCCTCATTATGTCCTTATACTTTACATCCTCATTATGTCCTAATGTATCCTAATTGTCACTATACATCCTCATTGTGTCCTTATACATCCTCATTATGTCTTTATCTATCCTCCTAATGTCCTTATACTGTACATCCTCATTATGTCATAATATATCCTAATTATGTCATTACACATCCTCATCATGTCCTTATACATTCTTATTATGTTTATGTTTATTTTCATCTCAAAAAGGGACAGCGTATATTAATGAACATTTCGAAGAATGTAAATATACAGGATTATAGCCAAAGGCTAATTTCCATCTTTAGTCCCCATTCTAAATATGTTCTTATACATCCTCATCAAATCCTTATACATCCACATTATGTCCTTTTACATCTTCATCATGTCCTTATACGTCCACATTATGTCCTTATACATCCTAATTATGTCCTTTTACATCCTTATTATGTCCTAATATATCCTAATTATGTCATTATACATCAAAATTATGCCATAATATATCCTAATTATGTCCTTATACATCCTTATTACGTCCTAATATATCCTAATTATGTCCTTATACATTCTAATTATGTCCTTATACATCCTCATTATGTCCTTATAAATCCTCATTATGTCCTTATACATCCTAATTATGTCCTTATACATCCTCATTATGTCCTTATACATCCTCATCATGTCCTCATACATCCTAATTATGTTCTTATACTGTACATCCTTATTATGTCCTAATATATCCTAATTATGTCATTATACATCCTCATAATGTCCTAATATATCCTAATTATGTCATTATACATCCTCATAATGTCCTAATATATCCTAATTATGTCATTATACATCCTCATCATGTCCTTATACATCCTAATTATGTCCTTATACATTCTGATTATGTCCTTATAAATCCTCATTATGTCATTTAAATCCTCATCATGGCTTTTTTCAGGGTTGATCCCCGCCTTTGGAACTCATTGCCACAATCCATCCGAGTCTCTGACTCTATTGACATCTTCTGCTACCGCCTAAAGCCCTTTTTGTTTAAGCAAGCCTTCCCATAGCCCCCTTGATGTTGTTTCTGCCTTTTTGTGTTCTTTGTTTTTCTTGTTTTGTAAAGCGTCTTTGGGTCATTGAAAAGCGCTATATAAATACCATGTATTATTATTATTATGATGTCCTTATACATCCTCATTATGTCCTTATACATCCCCATAATGTCCTTATAAATCCTCATCATGTCCTTATACTGTACATCCTCATTATGTCATAATATATCCTAATTATGTCATCATACATCCTCACCATGCCCTTATACATCCTCATTATGTCCTTTTACATCCTCATCATGTCCTTATACATCCTCATTATGTCCTTTTACATCCTCATCATGTCCTTTTACATCCTCATCATGTCCTTTTACATCCTCATCATGTCCTTATACATCCTCATAATGTCCTTATACATCCTCATCATGTCCTTATACTCTACATCCTCATTATGTCATAATATATCCTAATTATGTCATTATACATCCTCATCATGTCCTTATACATCCTCATTATGTCCTTTTACATCCTCATCATGTCCTTATATATCTTCATCATGTCCTTCTACATCCTCATTATGTCCTTATTCATCCTCATTATGTCCTTGAGAATCTTATGAATATTTTCATTAAAATCCCTATTTGATCAAACCTCTTTAAACCAATTCCCCCCGGCCCGTTGGTAGTAGAGAGAAGCAATGGACTGCATTGTGTTAACAGATGTAAAACAGCACATGCACCTGCTATGATGTAGTGTAATGAACAGAAGATTAAAAACAATTCTCATTTCAAAACATATTTGGTAATGAAGTAGCATTTGGGTAAATCAGCTCTAGTATTATATTGCTGGTAATAGTACTAGTACTAACAGTCTACCTGAAATATGTAATAGAATTGTAAGAAATCAATTTCAAAGGTCAAAATGAAATGTCAAAAGGATCTAAAGACAGTTGTTGAAGCTATAGTCTGCTGTTAAATTCTTAATATGGTTTCTGGCTAATAGTCTGTCTATCATCCTGGGAAACCGTGTCTTTGAATTACCACATTTGAACCCTTCATACTGCCTACAAAGTGCACTACATTCAATAAAATCTTTATGGGCCCTTGGCGAAGTAGTGCACTATTTGCATTAATAACACACAAAAAGCCCATTTGTGTATGCAATATCTGTAGCACACAGAATCCCAGATGGATATACCATAGTTCATTTGTGTATTACCCAGCCTCTTGGAAAAGAAACCTTGACGAAATGTGAAATACTTCTAATATAGAATATAGGGAATAGAGGCGATTTGGAACACACTCCCAAACAAGGTAGACCCCATCAGACAGGAATCAATAATATACAAATTGGCTTTTTAGTCATCCATTATTAGTACATTTAAATGCAGTGTAGAACATTGGCCCTTAACCCAGATGGC
The DNA here is from genome assembly GCA_016801145.1 of Umbra pygmaea. Taxonomy (NCBI): domain Eukaryota; kingdom Metazoa; phylum Chordata; class Actinopteri; order Esociformes; family Umbridae; genus Umbra; species Umbra pygmaea. The sequence continues at coordinate 1,629 of JACXGM010006608.1, read as the reverse complement.
TTTTACCTTACATAAAAGCAGAATAATAAAAATGAAAAACAATCCCCGGGGATTCTATGTCCAGGGCGATCCAGAGCACAAAGAGGCCTTCTGTTATTTCTCTGTATTGGCTGACAGAGGAGTTGAACAAGGCCAGTACAGAGTAATTAGGGAGATTATGATATTGCCCTGAATGGCATCCTATTGCCTATATAGTGCACTTAGCACTCTCGCCAAAAGCAGTGTAGTGTAGGGAACAGGGTGTAATTTGAGATGTGTGCATTAGTTGGAAGTAAATTGTGATAAAATATAATTAGAGACTAATGAGAATGAGTGCTGTTACAACACACATACAGTATACATTCACACAATCACACGCACAGTCAAACACGAACAACATGCTCAAACACGCTGTGCACAAACACCGTATACCCAGATTATCATTCGTCTCTCGTCTAACCCTCTGAACGAAGTGAAGGATGCTGTATTAATTGTGTTTTCTCTGAAAGTAAGATACTTAGTGTGGCAGCCAGAGGAGATTTAACATGATTTGTTTCATAATAAATTTAGGTAATTGAAACAGAAGTATATGTATGTATCAAATCTGTGACTTCAAGGGACATACCTCACTTCATCATCAAAGCAGGTCAAACCTTGCACACTTAAGTGGAGAAGAAAGTAAACATGGCCAATTACCGTTTCACTGAAAAAGTAACCTTTGTTACCCGTGTCTCAAAACTTGGTGCTTCCGTGCAAACAAGCATGTGTGACTTAACAATGAGTGACAAGGGACTGTTATAAAACCACACAGTGTTGCCACATATACCTCACAAGGCCTGTTTCAGTTAACTAATGATTTATTCATGTGCACCAACAAATGAGGACAGGAGTGACATGTTGTTTGCACAGACTAATCAGACTGTAAAAACAAAACCATTACTTAGACCTACATCGTCTAACATATGGCTTTGCATTAAAACGACCCAGGACAAATCCTGTAAGTGAATACTAAATCTCATTGATGATTCTGTTTCCGTGACTTATTCAATCAAAGCACCCTAATAGACATGAGAGGATGTCAACTCAATTCTCTGACAGCATACACGGACCTCGTGTGATCGTTTATTATACAGTCGGCTGTGTGGTGTGAGCCATGGGACATAAAAAGTGATGTGTGAGACAGGCTGGTGTCTAAGACTAATGTATAGCCTCTAGTTCTGATGGTGGGTCTGTCAGGCTCTAGAGAAAACATACAAGCTCATTAAAGATGTATGTGGTCTAGCCACAATCAGGTTTAAACCCAATTTGAAATCCTTTCAAATAATTCTGATTTGATTGAATGTAAAAGCAATTTGCAATGCATGCTGGGATGAAAGGTTCCAGCGATGGAATCCATACCCGGCCGCCAGACATTTTCAGGCAGGACCAAAGCAAACGGTCAAAGCATTGGAAAGCTGGCGAATAGTATTTTAACTGATGTATATGCTATATACTCCAACCATAATGGAAGTGCATGCACTGATGTTGTCGGGTAGGATACATGAAAGCAGGTCTGTATTGAAAATGACATTGGAAGATGGTGCAATGAGACCATCACTCACAGGAAGGGCGTAGTCGGGTTGTTGAACGTTGGGGGGGGGGAGGGGGGCT
>JACXGM010006607.1:0-32426 GCA_016801145.1 Umbra pygmaea | reverse complement strand
TTTTACATCCGTCTTTAGTTCAGAAGTGCATGGAAAATACACTCGGTTTTTCATTTATTTATGAGTAGATTTAAATATCCGGTAAGAAAATGCTATTTTTACATTCAAGATGGATTTTACCTGGGAAAACTATGCTTTAAGTCATTACTGGGACCCTTTGATGACCAAAAAGAAGGATTTTATGACCGTAAGTTAAATATTTTGTACTAAAATCTTAACATAAGTGACTTGTGGTAACCTGTATTTCCTGAGTATAATGGGATTGTTTTCAAGACGCGTACCTGACATTAAGTACTCTAACGTTGTGAGTTTTATAGCTACACTAAAACCGAGATATTTGCTAGAATCCCAAGATTCTAAGCTTTAAGAACATATAAGACTTTTATATATATCCTAAAAAAATGTGCGTGGTAGATGTGTTTCTAGTTGGCATTTAGATTTTTTTTAGAAGACAAAAAAAAGATTTGCTGTTTTTGTAATGTGCAGTTGGAACTCGCAGCCATAACATTTTTAATTTTACAGCTACACTAAAACCGAGATTTCTACTCGAACCCCAACATTCTAAGCTTTAAGGAGATATATTACTTGTATTTATAACCTAAAAAATGACGGTGCTAGCCGTGTTTTCCCTTTGCTATTCAATTTAGTTTTAGGTACAAAAACGGCTAGTTGAGTAAACCAGCTAACAGCTTTTGGTAATGGCTGTTTATGTCACATTATGATTAATAATTATCTCATTTTCATAGCTATTTTAAAACCGAGATATTTGCTAGAACCCCAACATTCTATGCTTTAAGGACATATGAGAGGTGTATTTATAACTTAAATATTGCACTCGTGAGCTTTGTTTTTATTCCTTAATGTATTTACTATGAAGTGAAAAAAAAACGTTTTTTTTTCAAGAAGCGTAGCTGACATTAAGTAGTCGTAACGTTGTGAATTTTACAGCTACACTAAAACCGAGATATTTGCTAGAATTCCAAGATTCTAAGCTTTAAGGACATATAAGACATGTATATATAACCCAATAAATGACGGTGTTAGCCTTGTTTCTAGTTTTACATTCCATTTAATTTGAGGCACATGTGTAAAAGGCACGTAGCTCACATTATGAGGGGAAATTATTATTTTTGTTATGGCTACTGTAGAATGGTGACATTTGCTACATTCCAGAGTGTCTAAGCTTTATGTAGATATATAACATGTATATATAACCTAGAAATAGGACTTGTGACTGTGATTGTTTGGACTTGTGAACCAGTTTTGGGGGTGGGGGGGCAGCAACCCGCCGCCGGCATGGTGCTCCCTAACTGGTTAAGACTTGAGACTTGGTTGTGACTTGCACATGTGATTTACTCCCACGTCTGTAAAAATTATATTTTTGCTTTATTCTTGCATTTCGGGTAGTAAAGTCACATATGCGACAAGTCACATTTTCAGCATGAGGACAGTCAGAGCCGGGGCAACACTATATTATGCCAGCAACACCATCTCAAATTTTCCATTTTAAAATAATAGAGCTCGTAATTCATTATAATAAAAAGTGTTAATTCATTGCATTGATAGGTAGTGTGTCCATGTTCATGTGTTGCTAAAATTAGTCTATTGTTGGATAAAACAGACTGTAGTGAATGTTTTTTAAATGTAATCATGTTGTCACATGAGACACTAACAATATATTCAATTAAATTGATACTCTTATTAATAAAAAGTTATTAAAAACATGTTAAATATTTTTTTGCTATCATATACTCTTTATTGTTTCTTTACACATAAAACAATAGCATTTGGTTACAATTCACTAGCTGGCAGCATGGAAGATCCAGGAGCCCCTTCTACTGGTGTGCCCGGGATCTACTGCTCGGCTTCCCCTACCTTCTGAAGCCATCGTCCCTCCCCTTCTCCAGCCAGCATTACTCACAGCTGGGGCTACTTGGCAATCCATGGATTGCCCTTAAAAGTGGACTGTTCCCCTATGGGATTGTGGGTTATTGATTATTGTTCATGTGTATGTGACGTGCTGTGCCTTGATTCTATTTTTGACAGTTTTCCTGTACGTTAACAGGAATATTGTTTATAGGTAGCCCAGTTGTGCTGTATAGTGTATAGGCTGTGTTCTTCCTGATCGCCGTTCTGAATAAATACAGAACTCGACAACCTGGGTTTGGCTCCCATTCATCTCACACCGTGACACTAGCTTTATAATGAATTAACAATGATTATTGCAGTGAATTAAAACAATAACTATTATTTTAAAAATAAAATAAAGATGTTAAAAATAATTTATTAGTTACATTTATAAACAATGTAGATTATAAATAGTAAGTTTTGCCATTACAGTGTTAACAGTTAAATATGTTAGGTCAAGGAAAACTGTCTTTATTCAGGAAATAGTTTTTAAGTTTTTAACTTATAATGTCAGGTGATACATTGCTGACATTACTTTTAAAAATGCACTTCCAATAAAGTGAGTGTTGGCCAAACCGGTTTTCATTTTCATGATGAGGCGGCGGGGGTATTGTCGGCAGCTGCTGAATGTAACTAATAAAGTTACTTGAAATCTAACTTGATTACTTTTAAAATCAAGTAACCTGTCAAGTAACTAAGATACTTTTAAAGGAGTAATCAGTAATCAGATTACTTTTTCAAATTAACTGTGGCAACACTGGACTTATAGTAGTTTAGTTAAGCAATAGAGAAGTAAACTTCTATTTTTTTGCTTCATTGTCATTTTAAACCACTTGCCTAATGGTAGCATTATAAAATATAGCTATAAGCTGCTCTTCTATGAGCATCAACTAAAATCACATGGAGTCTTTATATGGTACACAGCCTGAGATATGAGGTCTCAAGTGGGCTTGTTATTTAAGACAATAGCTGTGAGTTAGACAGATAATGCTGAGGGATTATTTCTAACTTTGTGTACCAATGCAAAGTCAAAACATTTGTCTATTATAAGTATTGGTAAACTATTGATGTAAATAAACTCTTCCTACACAGCAAAGTCACCAGTGCTAAAGTAACACTGTATGTTTATATAGAACACTGAGAGTGTTACCTTAACACTCTCAGAGTGGATTTAACACTTGTGATTTTGCTATGTACACTATGTAAATTGTGTCTATGTCTATTACACAACCTTTGGAATAAGCTCTAAAACAACAGCGCGTTTTTCGGCGCCTCTCGCCTTTTTCACGTCAGTTTGGTTGACTTGTGTGAATCGTGCAGATCCAAAGAGTTTTTTTTGGGGAAGGGTGTCTGAGAGGGTCTGATTAAAATTTTCAAGAATAGTAATTCTGGATTGTCTCCACCAAACAAGGAAATTGGAAATAAGCAAATCAGAACACTGTGCGCCAAAACAACAGTATGCACGCAAGCATGGAACCACTAGTATTTCTTGTTGCTGCTTATCTTTTACTATCAATGGTGTCTGCCACAGCAAAAAAATATTTCCTGAGGCTAGAGTTTGGCGCCGCGCCTCCCGTCTTACTGACAACTGGTGAGATCAACGGAGGTAAGGATATTTTTGGTTTATAACATTATATAATCTACTAGTCATGTTATTAAACATTTCAAATAGGCCTAGTTGTTTGTTTGCACATCATGCATTTAATATTAAATCCCTGACTTTGCTACTATCGCCTATCTTGTAGCTACAGTAATATTAAAGTATACCCTACGTTAATGCTTTTCCAATGTTGTTGTAAATGCTAAATTAGTGTTTGTGCTAGTTTGAGGCTAGCAGCTTGCTGACCTCAGAACATACTGGTACCGCTCTGACTCGGAACGCTTCTCTCTCTCAGCAATGTGTCGGTAGTCCTGGCTTTTTCACTGATGCTACCGAGAAGCATTTAAACGAAAGTAATTGACAAACCACATTATTATAAATGGTGCATACCCATGGATTTACTATGGTTAAAGTCTAGAAATATTGCCCTTGACTTTGCTTGCTGTTGGTTAGCTAGCATTGCGTCAAATATTACTTCTCATCAATATTTTTCTTTAGATCCGTGTCCTCGATTTTCTCATATGAGATCCCACGTTACCATATCTTAAGCTATGAACACCCAGGAAATTTCTCATTAATGCAATTATCTACTCAACCAATCACATGGCAGTAGCTTCAATGCATGTAGGGGTGTGGTCCTGGTCAAGACAATCTCCTGAACTCCAAACTGAATATCAGAATGGGAAAGGTGATTTAAGCAATTTTAAGCATGGCATGGTTGTTGGTGCCAGACGGGCCGGTCTGAGTATTTCACAATCTGCTCAGTAACTGGGATTTTCACGCACTACCATTGCTAGGGTTTACAAAGAATGATGTGAAAACATCCAGTATGAGGCAGTCCTGTGGGCGAAAATGCCTTGTTGATGATAGAGGTCAGAGGAGAATGGGCCGACTGCTTCAAGCTGATAGAAGAGCAACTTTGACTGAAATAACCACTCGTTACAACCGAGGAATGCAGCAAAGCATTTGTGAAGCCATAACACGTACAACCTTGAGGCGGATGGGCTACAACAGCAGAACACCCCACCGTGTACCACTCATCTCCACTACAAATAGGAAAACGAGGCTACAATTTGCAAGAGCACACCAAAATTGGACAGTTGAAGACTGGAAAAATGTTGCCTTGTCTGATGAGTCTAGATTTCTGTTGAGACATTCAGATGGTAGAGTCAGAATTTGGAGTAAACAGAATGAGAACATGGATCCATCATGCCTTGTTACCACTGTGCAGGCTGGTGGTGGTAGTGTAATGGTGTGGTGGATGTTTTCTTGGAACACTTTAGGCCCCTTAATGCCAATTGGCTATTGTTTAAATGCCACGGCCTACCTGAGCATTGTTTCTGACCATGTCCATCCCTTTATGGCCACCATGTAGCCATCCTCTGATGGCTACTTCCAGCAGGATAATGCACCATGTCACAAAGCTCGAATCATTTCAAATTGGTTTCTTAAGAATGATAATGAGTTCACTGTACTAAAACGCCCCCCACAGTCACCAGATCTCAACCCAATAGAGCATCTTTGGGATGTGGTGGAACGGGAGCTTCGTGCCCTGGATGTGCATCCCACAAATCTCCATCAAATGCAAGATGCTATTTAATCAATATGGGCCAACATTTCTAAAGACTGCTTTCAGCACCTTGTTGAATCAATGCCACATAGAATTAAGGCAGTTCTGAAGGCAAATGGGGGTCAAAAACAGTATTAATATGGTGTTCCTAATAATTGAGTGAGTGTATTCCACCTGTTGTCTGTTCCATTTTCACAACAGCATGTGATTTTTGATTGACAGTGTGATTTCACACAAGTGTGATTGACTTACATTGTGTTGTTTAAGTGTTCCCTTTATTTTTTTGAACAGTGTATAATAATAATTTAATGTAATTGTCTCAGACAGAAAAGATGGAAGGGCTACCGATATGTAGTTTTTGATTTCAGAGGGGTCTAGTGTTGGTTTCTTTAGTTGTGGATCAACTCTCGCTACCTTGAAGTCTGCAGTGACACATCCAGTGATCTATCGGGCATGTTGTTGTGCTGCCAGATCTCACTAGTTGCAGAATGTCATCTGATGAGAAAGGGGAGAAATTAGTGAGTGCATGGGCAGGTTTGGTGATGGAAACAGTGGACACACAGGGTTGCCTTAAGGAGTTATGGATGTCATCACATCTTTTCTCTAAAAGGCATCAGCAGAGAGGGAAGTTACCAGGGGAGCAGGTGGAGGGTTGGGGAGAGAAGGTGGTAAAGAGTTTCCTTTGAAATTTTGAAATTTTGAGGGATATAAAGTGGCTTTAGTAGCAGACAGAGAGGAGGAGAAGGTAGCAATGAGGGATTGGAAGAATTCCAGGTCATTCTGAAGTTTCGTTTTTTCCATTTTCGCTCAGCAGCACAAAGACCACTCCTGTGAGCTTGTAGTGTTTTGATTAGCCATGGTGGAGAATATGCCAACATGCTTAAAAGCAAAATATTATTATTATACAAATATTATTATTACACTAAATTTGAAACTGAACTTTTCTTAAAGCTACATTGTGTATTTTTTTTGTTGAGTCTTCGCGAATATCCCTTTGTTCTTTCAAAAATATGTGCTCATTCATGTGTAATTACTTCCACCTGTATGGTGTCCTGCAGGCATGTATGCTTCACTTTCCCGTTTGGCACTACGATAAATGTGCTATCAGTATTTGTCCTGCTAAGGTGTAAATCTATGTAAACTCAGCTACTGCTCATTTGTGTTTTTCTATGTTATGTACAGTGAGTGATTGTTGCCTTGTAGGCATCAAGGTTTGTTATTTTGAGCGTCACTGTCGCCTGTGTAAATAAGTGGCCGCATGGTCTACAACAAAGTGAGTACGGTGAACTCTCTGCATTCTGCCTCCTTCATACACCTTAATACACCATTGTTGATACAATGTTTTATTTTATTTTGTCTTGCACCTTGCATGTTATCTTGGCCTTTGCAAATGAGAATCTTTTCTCGATTGGCCTTCCTGATTAAATAAATATTAAATCAAATAAAAATAAAGTTGATTTGCTTTTTACTGACAGGCAGTTGACTATGGAAATATTATGGTTTTGATTTTCTTCAAGTCTAATCCACTCTGATCTGTTCAAAAATCAAGAAGAAAGTATCAAAGAGACTACTGCAAATATTTCTTAAATCAACACCAATGAGAACCTCTGGAATGTGATCAAGAGGAAGATGGAGGGTCACAAAGCAGAGCTGGTTTGAAGTTTTGCTTTAAAGTTCCAACAAACAGCAATGTAAATGACTCATGGAGAGAGCATGCCAAGACACCTGAAATCCAATTATTATTATTATACAATTATTATTATTCCACCAAATTTCAGATTCCTGAACAATTGTTAAAGGACAAATCCGGCGCAAAATGAACCTAGGGGTTAATTGCACATGGGTACCGAGTCGACCATTCTCTGGGATATGTTTTCATGCTAATCGAATGTGCCCAGTCTTAGTGCAAACTGATAATTATCTTATAATGGTAGCTGTAAGGGGAATGGATGAAGTAAAAAGAAATCACAATTTTATACCACTAAAAAGTCTCAAAATAGCACCACACTTCCACGGTAGCATAATGAAGGTCCCTACATGCAAACCAAAGCATTGAGAAATTTGTAAGTGTACAGACAATTTACTAAACATATAGTTTAAAAGACAGTACTGTTCGTGTATACAGGCAGCTGTCATCTTGGTAAAATAGACTTGACCAGTCGGACCACGAACGACGTGCTACGTGAGCAGAACTGAGAGCAAATTGTGTTTGATTTTAATTTGCATTGCCAGCTGTGAGTCTTGCTTATTGATCTGCGTGAATGACCAAAAAACCTCTTGCCATGGGAGATTCCAAGTCACAGTTCAGATTACGTAGCACGGCATTCGTGATTCGACTGGTCAAATCTGTTTTCCCTAAATGGCACCTGCCTGTATACGCGAAAAGCACTGTCTTTTAAACTGTCTGTATTGAGGGGAGGGTTGTGGACTGTGCAGGATGGGTGAAAATCGACTGGTGTAGGGGTTGAGACCTCCCTTGGTCATGTATCAACTCTGAACCACTCTGTTACGTCCCCCAGTATAGTGGGTAAATTGCTGGGTTTACCTTGTCCTGTCTGAGTGTGTCTGTGCTGTGTTTCTGTCTTGTTCTGTGTATTTGTTCTGTTCAGTTTGTGTTTTCCCCACAGGTGGTGCAGATCCTAATCAAGCCAATCTTCACTTATCACTGACTCCTCGCCTTCGTTATCGGTCCGGCTGATTCTACTCATCACTTTTTCCCTTTAGTGTATATCTGTACTACCCTGGAAATCCAGAGTTCTCGCGAGAGCACAATTTGAATTTGCTCAGCAAGTTACTCTGGCACCGAGAAATTTTGCTCATTAACTATGCCCTTGTAGCCAAGCTGTACCAATCACATCGGTGTATCTGATATAGGCGTGTTAGAGGCGTGTTAAACAGATGACGACATTACAGCGCTGCAATCTCGAAGTCATTAGTAAACATTGTAAGATCGCTATGAATTAACATTAGTTGTTTAAAACGACTTTGGCCACCACAATGAACGAGTTAGACTTGGCATTTTGTCTAAAAGAGGAACAGAAGACGGCGCTCGAATTGTTCCTTTTTTATAAAAGGACGTTTTTGCTGTTTTGCAACCTGATACGGCAAGAGTTTTATCTACCAGTTAGCTCCGCCATAGGGGCTTAGCGAAAAACCACTGGTGATTGGTCGTAGTGTTATCCAATTGTGTACCTTGAGATTTTCAAATGCATGCTTGGTACCGCCCCTCGAGTTGGGTCATTTTCATTACTCGAAACCAGACCCATATATCCTTCAGATTTGGGTCTGGACTTTTCCAGGCTATATCTGCACCCCTGTTTGCTCATTCTGTCTCTTGCTCTCTGTGTGTGAGGTTGCCTGTTTGGAGATCCTCTTTGATTACTGCCTGAGTTCTGGTCTGGTTGGTGTGGGTTGTATGTGTTGGGCAGTTTGGGTTATTAGTGTTAGTGTGTTGACTTAGTGTGAGAGCTGTGTTTCTGGTGTTAGAGTGAGTGATAGGCCTGTTAGTGTGCAAGTGTATTATTGTAAGTATTCTAGTGTATTGTTAGTAGTATAATCTTGTAACCTGTTGTATTAATCATTTGTTTTCTTTTGTCTTCCCAGGGGGGGAGAACAACACGTGGGAGTGTCAGGACAGATGCCCATGGGCTTACACCACCCATAGGGATACTCCTCTGTCTATAAGGTAGATCTGAGCGGCCCACCTCATGTATTTTGGTAGGGTGCCTTGATTGAGTGCCAGGTAGTTAAGTTGTGTGTTTTAGTGGGTTAGTTAGGGGTGGGGTTTACAGTTTGTGTTCTTTGCTTTGGTTCTGCTCTGGTTCCGCTCAGCCTCTCCTCCCAAAATTATTTAATTTACCGTGGCAAAAAAAAGCCTTTCAGTTAAACATTAACATTCTGTCTCTGTGTCCTTGCTCGCACCCACGACTCCATACTCCATTCTCTGACCATTTGGGCAGCGAGGTGTGACATTCCACTCCCCTCCTGCGAAGCAATGCGTAACACATTCAAACATCCTCTCTCTTTAAAGGTCATCAACCCTCATCTATGTATTGCACAACCTTATCCACATAGGAAATCATTTATGAACTAACATCACTAACTGACAGGGATGCCTCTCTTTTTGGACTCTTTGCATGTGAATAGAACATATGAATGGGATCAGTCTAGCAAAAACAACTATCAGTTTCATACCACTACAGTGTTCTCTGATGGATTTATAGCTCTCAAATCTATACAGGAATGCAGGTAATTTATTGGTGTCAGAGGGGATAGTTCACATTCTCTATTATGGAATTAAGTATTTCACTTTATATGAAAATCCACATCTTTCATTGAATCTGCTATACAGTAGTTTGATAGTTATACATCTCAAATAAGGTAACAATCATTTAATGCCCTAAATATTTGTTTACCTAAAACCTATTTTCATTACAGTTTGTGTCCTTTAACACAAAAATATTTTCCAGAAAAGTTGAAGATTTTTCTATAATCATAAAGATTTTACAGTTAATGGTCATCTTTTAAAGAAAAAAATGTGTTGGTCTTTTGGGAATTTTGACCTTGCATGTTGTTATTTCTGCCATCTCTGGGATCATATCAGCCAACCATATTAGTTACCAACCAAGAAATGAATGAATCACGAAGAGTCAGCTTTTTCAGATTTTCTGCTGACCAAATTGCCCATTTGCGGAGATTAGTTACTCTCTGCTACACATGATACACAGAAACATAGAGTTACACATATTGATTGGTGTTTTCATGTATGATGTTCAAGGAGTATGGCGTACAGTCTGTACTGCACCTTGGTCTAGTACTATGAGGAGATGCTGTTTTGGTCTTCTCACAGCACTATGAAACATTATTAATCTTTACCCAAACTGTCCCAGAGATAGGGAGAAACATGGTGAAATGTATTCAAAGAGAGAGCTGGAAGTAGGTCTGGGGAGGGGCTAGAGTATTATTGAGCGGCGGGAGTGGTATCAAATTAAATGGTACAACGTGTGTTCATGTTTGTCCATCTGTTTCCTTGGAAACACCTTACATTTTGATTACACAAATTTTTCTGTCATTCATTGCATTTTGGTAATTTTCTCAACACAGAAAGGTTAAAACAATTTCCAGATATTGAATTAAGCAATAGTTCTCTTGGGCTTTAATTTCTTAATAGAAACTTGGCATTTGACAACAAATATTTGTGCTTGTTTTGTCATGTTGGTGATGGAAAGGCCAAAGCACATTTCAATTGCATCATATATTCAGGTGGTACTAAACAAATCAAACATAGAAAAAGCCACTCCAATATTGATCCATTCCTCTCTCCACGGTGAGCATGTATCCAACCATGTCCTTCTCAGATTGAAAGAGAGTACAGTTTCCATCCGATGTGGGAATACCATTGGGATTTTGCCTGTGTAGCATGGGGAGGGCTAGTGTATACCACATCGCAGGTCCATCAAAGCATGAACTATGTGTGTGTCTTTCTGTTGTTATATTTGTGTGCCTGCCTGTGCATGCATTTAAGAAATAAGTGTTGTCTGTATGTATGTGTGTTTGCGTGTTTGTGTCAATTTCCATATCTGAGTGAACGTGTGTGCAACTTTGTGTGCTCATATGAGTATTTCTTCATGTATGTGTGTCTGTTATTTTTGTCTGGGTACAGGTGAACATGAGTTCATATACAGGTCCTTCTAAAAAAATTAGCATATTGTGATAAAGTTCATTATTTTCCATAATGTAATGATAAAAAATAAACTTTCATATATTTTTGATTCATTGCACACCAACTGAAATATTTCAGGTCATTTATTGTTTTAATACTGATGATTTTGGCATACAGCTTATGAAAATCCCAAATTCCTATCTCAAAGAATTAGCATATTTCATCTGACCAACAAAAGAAGTGTTTGTAATACAAAAAAGTCAACCTTCAAATAATTATGTTCAGTTATGCACTCAATACTTGGTCGGGAATCCTTTTGCAGAAATGACTGCTTCAATGCAGCGTGGCATGGAGGCAATCAGCCTGTGTGTAATGATACTCCCAAGTTAAAAAAAGAACAATAATGTTTATTTACTACAGAGTTACAAATCCAAGGCAGTAATAGCTCAGGCGAAGGAACAGAGGATAATCCAAGACAGAATACTCAACAAACGATGCAGGGGTCAGGCCAGAATAACAATACTAGATGGTAGGCGACGGTATAGAGGATAATCCAAGTCAGAATACAACAAACATTGCAATGGAATGGAATGCTCAGAAAGGAGAAACTCAATACTCACAATTACCTCGCAAAGAGGCAATGGTGTGTGTGTGTCATATATAGGACTGGGTTAGAGCAGGTGAATGGAATTTGGTTGAGTCCGGGTTATGGGAAATGTAGTTCTGTGGAGGCAAGACCAGGGAAGCTGTAGTTCACAGGGAAGATGAACTGGGGAATGGGAATTGTAGTTCTGAGCAATCTAGGAAGGGGAAGATGTAGTTCTCTGGGAAGAGGAACTGAGAAACGTTACACTGTGGCACTGCTGAGGTGTGATGGAGGCCAAGGATGCTTCGATAGCGGCATTAAGCTCATTCAGAGTGTTGGGTCTTGTGTCTCTCAACTTCCTCTTCACAATATCCCACAGATTCTCTATGGGGTTCAGGTCAGGAGAGTTGGCAGGCCAATTGAGCACAGTAATACGATGGTCAGTAAACCATTAACCAGTGGTTTTGGCACTGTGAGCAGGTGCCAGGTCGTGCTGAAAAATGAAATCGTCATCTCCATTAAGCTTTTCAGCAGATGGAAGCATTAAATCTAAGTGTGTGCGTAATACATGTGTGTAACGACCTTGTGGCGTACTCGCTTGTTTAACACCAGTGGCCAGCTGATGTAATGACTATGTCCGCAGTGTTTATAGGTACTCCTTATTGCTTATCTATATTATTGTTCTCTTCATGTAGGAGGGGCAAAATTAAGCAGAGAGGTAGCCTATTTCCTAATTTTGTCAAGAAATATTTTATTTTTTAATTTGGCTCTATTTTCTTCTTTGTAATTATTTTCATCAGAATTTTCCGTATTAATGCCGATTTTTTTTATCAAATTATGTCCTAAGGGAAAAATTATAGTGTCTATCTATTTTTGGGTTTTGTCCATTTACTTTTGGGTCCGTCTATTTTAACCAATATTTTGCATGCTATTGCTACCTTCTCTCTCTCGTTTTGGACATTACTTTTTGCAGATTTCACAAAAGGGCAAGCTTTAACCCTTTATCTACACTTCCCTCAACTCCCGTTTTTATGTTTATTTTCATATTATAGATTATATTACATTGGATCCAATGACTTATCTACGTGCACCTCGACTATTTTATTTACTAGCTAGCTGCATCAGGGGGATCTCTTGTCACTTTTATCATATTACCCCCTGTCCACCCCTGGTATTTGTGTACTCCTCCTTCCACGATTATTTTAGGCTGCATATCTAAACTATCATTTTGAATGCCTTGTCCTATAGCATTTTATACCTAATTAATCGAATCTGTTCTGCATCGCCTCTTTACCTTAATGGGTTACACTTTATTTGGAGAGTCTGACATTCCATCTGTATGTGCTCTACAGATAGTTTGTTGATGATATGTCTATCAACAAACTATCAACAAACCATCTGTTGATAAGCAACTAATTGTGTATTTTAAGGATAGGGGTACGTTTAGAATATGTTTTAGGGTAATGGTTAAGGTTAGGTTTAAGATAAGGTGAATGGTTAAGGTTAGGATTAGGGTTAGGGTTAGTAGATAGTTTGTTAAAATGTTGTTGACAGTATGCAGATAATATGTAGAGCATCTAGATATGGACTCTCAAAATAAAGTGTTACCCCTTAATGCCTTATCCTATAGCATTATTTTTACAATTTAAAGCTTACAGTGGTATTGGTTTATCACACTTCAGCGACATAACCATGTATGTCCCATACCCCCCTGGGCCTTGCAGATTGAGAAACGCGGTAAGGACGTCTCTCATTCTGTACTACCCGGGGGTTGTCACCATGCTAGCCCCTATGTCTAGGAACCACATGTGTTCGACCATAGATGTTTCTAAAACATTAGGTCTCACTCATTGGCAATTACTTTATATTTAACGTCTTATCTCTCCTATTTATAAATGTATCAATTGTCAACCGGCTAAGGGATTCTAATGCACATATATATCTATACGCGGGTCAGCACATGTCCCTACGCAAGCACCTTATCACACGCAGCTGGGTTGGGTATTCGTTAGCAATATTTTGCGAGCGGCAGCCGTCAGCGCGCGGTTGTCTACCTGCTTTGCAATGCGTTGGCAGACAGCAGGTGTGCCGTTGGGGGGTCCGCCCCTATGCCTACTGTGGTTAAAAGATGCTACATATGTTGCCTATCATTAGCCTTGAGATTTGAAAGACTATTCAACTTCCTCGGTTTTTAGGTAACCCCGATTGTTTGGAGTTGCTACTCTCCAGTTCTAATTAAACAGATACAATGTGTCATTAACGTACACCTATTGTGTTTAAACATTTGACATTGCAATGTAAGACAGAGTGTAACGTCTTAGTACATATATGAAAAATAATAAAATAAAAGAAACCACCCACTATCTATATTTACATTTGTGGCTTCTTCCAGGCATTTATCACATTCTAAAATCAATTCACATTCCCCCTGACTCCAGTCTTACCCCCCCTGTTAACATTTTAAGATTATATACATATATACAGGGTTCTCCGCGTCATTTCTATTAAAATGACTTCCACTTTCTGCCATTGACATTGTTCTGGTATTGTGCCAAGACTGGTATGCATTTGGCTCACCTTTTGACCTGGCTCCTTCCTTGGTTTTTCAGTCGGGTGTCAGCTACCTTGTAATGAACCCGGATTTTGTTCTGATGTCCGTCAGGTCCACAAAGACAGATTATTTGGTGTAGTTCGTCTCCTTCAGTTTTGGCCTCCAAAACAACGGCTCTCAGCCTGTTTCTCAACACAGCTGTGTGATAGCACGTCTTCAAACAATGTCTCTCTTTAGTGTAGTTCTTTCTCTCAGATTTCTCTCAAGACAGCAGCCCCCAACTCGTTCTCCAAAACAGCAGATAAAATGTGTTGGTCTCCAGGAAAGTCAAAGTCAAAGTTAACAAAAATATTGAGTGTAAACGTTGGGCGCCAACTGTTAGAAGGTAATTTCAGGCTTGGTAAGATCTTTGTTGAAATGATGGTTTTAGGAGTCAGGTTGCGGTTGATAATAGAATGTTTAATAACCTACTTCTTGTTATGGAAACAGGGTCATCTCATAACAAGGAAATCAAGACGTGGTGTGACAAAATGCCCTGAATGATCATATGGAACTGGGTTATATAGCCTTAGCATTGTTGTTCGCACACCTTCTAGAAGATTCTCCTCAGACCCGTGACTGTCTCATGTGAGCACATGTGCTGGTCAGCTTAACTTCTGTCTACATAGGTTCCCTATATCTTAATGTTCAGGCCACTGTTCCTAACCGTGAGTATGGAACATATATGTTCCCTACTACATAGTGTAACTCCTTGCTAGCTGTTATCCAAATAACTCAGTAACCCTTAATTGTCTAATGTCCTGTCAGTAAAATGTCCTGTTCTATTAGTCTGAATGGCATCTACATGTATTAGACCTGGGATGGAATTATAGTCTAACCTACAATAGATCATGTAGTTATAAGCAGTCTAATATATAACAGAGTTATAAGCTATAAGTCCTAAGCCATAAGCTACTGCTTATGCGGATGTTATAATATAAGAACTGTAAGGGCTCTCTCTCCTCCTCACTCACTTGCTTGGCCTTGCTTCCCTGTCTCAGTCACTTGTTGTCATAGTGACCAACTACCCCCTATCCTAAAGGCAGTCTTATCTGGCATGACCCTGAATCTTCCCCTTGTCTGTCTTATATGTCCTCCAACAGGCCCCAACTATAGCTATACATCTCATCTAGTAATACCATTCTAAACTGTCCAAACTGTATTTAAACATGATTATATAGAATTTACTTCTCAACAAAATGCTTTGAGTGTCTGATAAACATGTTTCCCACTTTAAAATATTGTGCCAAGTTTTTTATTTAGATTTGAATATATTTGAAACTTAGAGCAATAAGTGTGGTCGAAAGTCAATAACACTGAAGGCCATCATCAAGTCCAGCAAGCCCAAAATACAAAAAAAGCTGTTTGGAGAAATCCAGTGCCACTGTCACGATGGCCAGGACTGACAGGGCTGTCATGGCATTTGAGCTAATGTAATGGTCTATGTGTTTTATGTATGTAGTATTAATGTGTATGTGTTTTTATATATGTGTATATACATATATATATATATATCTATATATATATATATATATATATATATATATATATATATATATACAGTGCCTT
Source organism: Umbra pygmaea (assembly GCA_016801145.1). Classification (NCBI taxonomy): domain Eukaryota; kingdom Metazoa; phylum Chordata; class Actinopteri; order Esociformes; family Umbridae; genus Umbra; species Umbra pygmaea. The sequence continues at coordinate 16,941 of JACXGM010006607.1, read as the reverse complement.
GAGAAAGTATTCGGCCCCCTCAAACATTTCAACCTTTTGCCACATTTCAGGCTACAAACATAAAGATAGGAAACTGTAATTTTTTGTGAAGAAGCAACAAAAGGGACAGGAAGTGGAATGAAATTTATTGGAGTTTTTAAATAAATAGCTGACAAATTGGGTGAGCAAAATTATTCAGCCCCTTTACTTTCAGTGCAGCAAACTCTCTCCAGAAGTTCAGTGAGGATCTCTGAATGATCCAATGTTGACCTAAATGACTAATGATGATAAATAGAATCCACCGGTGTGTAATCAAGTCTCTGTATAAATGCACCTGCTTTGTGATAGTCTCAGAGGTCCGTTGAAAGCACAGAGAGCATCATGAAGAACAAGGAACACACCAGGCAGGTCCGAGATACTGTTGTGGAGAAGTTTAAAGTCTGATTTGGATACCGAAAGATTTCCCAAGCTTAAAACATCCCAAGGAGCACTGTGCAAGCAATAATATTGAAATGGAAGGAGTATCAGACCACTGCAAATCTACCACGACCCGGCCGTCCCTCTAAACTTTCAGCTCATACAAGGAGAAGCCTGATCAGAGATGCAGCCAAGAGGCCCATGATCACTCTGGATGAACTGCAGAGATCTACAGCTGAGGTGGGTGAGTCTGTCCATAGGACAACAATCAGTCATATACTGCACAAATCTGGCCTTTATGGAAGAGTGGCAAGAAAAAAGCCATTTCTGAAAGATATCCATAAAAAGTGTTGTTTAAAGTTTGCCACAAGCCACCTGGGAGACACACCAAACATGTGGAAGAAGGTGCTCTGGTCAGATGAAACCAAAATCGAACTTTTTGGCAACAATGCAAAACGTTATGTTTGGCGTAAAAGTAACACAGCTCATCACCCTGAACCCTCCTTCCCACTGTCAAACATGGTGGTGGCAGCATCATGGTTTGGGCCTGCTCCTGCAGGGACAGGGAAGATGGCTAAAATTGATGGGAAGATGGATGGAGCCAAATACAGGACCATTGTGGAAGAAAACCTGATGGAGTCTACAAAAGACCTGAGACTGGGACAGAGATTTGTCTTTCAACAAGACAATGATCCAAAACATAAAGCAAAATCTACAATGGAATGGTTCACAAATAAACATATCCAGGTGTTAAAATGGCCAAGTCAAAGTCCAGACCTGAATCCAATCGAGAATCTGTGGAAAGAACTGAAAACTGCTGTTCACAAACGTTCTCCATCCAACCTCAGTGAGATCGAGCTGTTTTGCAAGGAGGAATGTGCAAAAATGTCAATCTCTAGATGTGCAAAACTGATACAGACACACCCCAAGTGACTTACAGCTGTAATCACAGCAAAAGGTGGCTGTCACAATGTCCGTAGAATCTGTCCTTCTGTGACACTTCAGGGTGGTTTCTCCCCTATGTGTTTTGTTTTGGTTTTGTTTCCCGCTCTTTGTGTCACATGATCCCATCACATGTTTTGGTGAGCCTATCAGTTCCGTTGTTTGGTCCACACCTGCACATCCTCCCTTCGTTAGTTGGGTATTTAGTTCTGTGGGTTTGTTTGTTCTGTGTAGTTCATTGTTTCTTGTCAGGTACGTGGTTGTTCTTGTTCTTGGAAGTAGTTGTCTTTAGTCTATTCATATGTTTAGTGTAAAGTGTTCTCTTGTGTTCCAGGTGATATAGTTAAGGTTCTGTTCTTGTTTATGTGTGTTATTCTTGTTTATGTTAGGTCTTTGTCACTCATGTATTCTTGTCTCTATGTTTCTTGTCAGTTCATTCCTGTTGTAATAAAGAGTATGTTTGATGAAGACGCGCCTGCCTCCATTATCAATATGAACCGTGACAGAATGAACTACCAGCAACTGGAGGCAGCGTCTTGGTCCGGGGAGTGTTTTGCCTGGGCAAAGGAGGTGGAGATGGAGAGGGAGGATCTGATTTTGCCTCCACCGCCAGAATTCAAGGGTGACACGGCGATGGAGGATTTGGAGCTCCCTGCTCTGCTACTGCCTGGGCTCCCAGCTCCACGGCTGCCTGGGTCCTCTGCTTCGCCGCTGACGTCCAGACCCCCGGATTTCCTGACGTCAGACCCCCTGCCGCCAGGGCTCCCAGACCCCCTGCCGCCAGGGCTCCCAGACCCCCTGCCGTCCGGACCCCCTGCTCGGCCGACGCCGCCGTCCGGACCCCCTGCTTGGCCGCCAGGGTTTGCAGGCAACCTGCCAGTGCCTGGACCCGCAGTTTTGCCCATCCCCGGGCTCCCTGTACTGCCTGTCCCGGGGCTCCCTGCCGCCCCCTGTGTTCCCTGCCGCACGGCCGTCCCCTGTGTTCCCTGCCGCCCCCTGTGTTCCCTGCCACCCGGCCGCCCCCTGTGTTCCCTGCCACCCAGCCGCCCCCTGTGTCCCTGCTTACCTGGGCCCCGCTACACTCCACTGCCCTCCACATCTTGAGTCTTTGTGTGGTTGTTTTTGTGTTTCATTGTTTGTTGTTGGTGGAGTGGTCGCGCCAGGTGTCGCTCCTTAGGTGGGAGGTTATGTCACAATGTCCGTAGAATCTGTCCTTCTGTGTCACTTCAGGGTGGTTTCTCCCCTATGTGAATTGTTTTGGTTTTGTTTCCCGCTCTTTGTGTCACATGATCCCGTCACATGTTTTGGTGAGCCTATCAGTTCCGTTGTTTGGTCCACACCTGCACATCCTCCCCGCGTTAGTTGGGTATTTAGTTCTGTGGGTTTGTTTGTTCTGTGTAGTTCATTGTTTCTTGTCAGGTACGTGGTTGTTCTTGTTCTTTGAAGTAGTTGTCTTTAGTCTATTCATATGTTTAGTGTAAAGTGTTCTCTTGTGTTCTAGGTGATATAGTTAAGGTTCTGTTCTTGTTTATGTGTGTTATTCTTGTTTATGTTAGGTATTTGTCACTCATGTATTCTTGTCTCTATGTTTCTTGTCAGTTCATTCCTGTTGTAATAAAGAGTATGTTTAATGAAGACGCGCCTGCCTCCATTATCAATATGAACCGTGACAGAATTAACTACCAGCAACTGGAGGCAGCGTCTTGGTCCGGGGAGTGTTTTGCCTGGGAGAAGGAGGTGGATATGGAGAGGGTAGATTTGATTTTGCCTCCACCGCCAGAATTCAAGGGTGACACGGCGATGGATGATTTGGAGCTCCCTGCTCTGCTGCTGCCTGGGCTCCCAGCTCCACGGCTGCCTGGGTCCTCTGCTTCGCCGCTGACGTCCGGACCCCCGGATTTCCTGACGTCAGACCCCTTGCCGCCATGGCTCCCAGACACCCTGCCGCCATGGCTCCCAGACACCCTGCCGCCAGGGCTCCCAGACACCCTGCCGCCAGGGCTCCCAGACCTCCTGTCGCCAGGGCTCCCAGACCTCCTGTCGCCAGGGCTCCCAGACCTCCTGCCGTCCGGATTCCCTGCTCGACCGCCAGGGTTTGCAGGCAACCTGACGGTGCCTGGACCCACAGTTTTGCCCGTCCCCGGGCTCCCTGTACTGCCTGTCCCGAGGCTCCCTGCCACCCCCTGTGTTCCCTGCTGCCCAGCCGCCCCCTGTGTTCCCTGCCGCCCGGCCGTCCCCTGTGTTCCCTGCCACCCGGCCGCCCCCTGTGTTCCCTGCCACTCGGCTGCCCCCTGTGTTCCCTGCCGCCCAGCCGCCCCCTGTGTTCCCTGCCGCCCGGCCGCCCCCTGTGTTCCCTGCCGCCCGGCCGCCCCCTGTGTCCCCGCTTGCCTGGGCCCCGCTACACTCCACTGCCCTCCACCTCTTGAGTCTTTGTGTGGTTGTTTTTGTGTTTCATTGTTTGTTGTTGGTGGAGTGGTCGCGCCAGGGTTTCGCTCCTTAGGTGGGGGGTTATGTCACAATGTCCGTAGAATCTGTCCTTCTGTGTTACGTCAGGGTGGTTTCTCCCCTATGTGTTTTGTTTTGGTTTTGTTTCCTGCTCTTTGTGTCACATGATCCCGTCACATTTGGTGAGCCTATCAGTTTTGGTGAGCCTATCAGTTCCGTTGTTTGGTCCACACCTGCACATCCTTTCCTCGTTAGTTGGGTATTTAGTTCTGTAGGTTTGTTTGTTCTGTGTAGTTCATTGTTTCTTGTCAGATACGTGGTTGTTCTTGTTCTTTGAAGTAGTTGTCTTTAGTCTATTCATATGTTTAGTGTAAAGTGTTCTCTTGTGTTCCAGGTGATATAGTTAATGTTCTGTTCTTGTTTATGTAGTGTTATTCTTGTTTATGTTAGGTCTTTGTCACTCATGTATTCTTGTCACTATGTTTCTTGTCAGTTCATTCCTGTTGTAATAAAGAGTATGTTTAATGAAGACGCGCCTGCCTCCATTTTCAATATGAACCGTGACAGTGGCGCCACAAAGTATTAACTTAAGGGGGCTGAATAATTTTGCACGCACAATTTTTCTGTTTTTTATTCGTTAAAAAAGTTTGAAATATTCAATAAATTTCGTTCCACTTCATGATAGTGTCCCACTTGTTGTTGATTCTTCACAAAAAATTACAGTTTCATATCTTTATGTTTGAAGCCTGAAATGTGGCAAAAGATTGAAAAGTTCAAGGGGGCTGAATACTTTCACAAGGCACTGTACATCCAAATGTATCTCAATAAGTTTTCATATCTTCACAGATACCTCTCAACAGGTGATTCGTTCAGGATGATATCCTGCAGCTACAGGGTGGGCTGCTGCCCTGTGGGAAGAGTAGTGAACGAGGTGTCATTTGCCATCTGGGATGCCCTGCTGCCTGAGTAGCCTGCACCATGCATGGTGGACTGGCGTGCCATTGCAGATGGCTTCAGCCATCGCTGGAATTTCCCAAATTGTCTTGGTTCGGTGGATGGGAAACACGTGGAAATACAGGCTCCAGAAAACTCAGGCTCCTTCTTTTTTAACTACAAGGGCACAAATTCCAGTGACGTTTGTGGATATGGCAGGACGAGTGACAGCGGATCCCTCAACAACTCTTTGGTGAGGCCCTCCAAAATGGCACCCTGTACCTACTCGAAGATGCAGTCATCCCTGGGTCTGAGCATTGTGGTACAATGCCCTTTGTGTTTGTGGGAGATGAGGCTTTTCCCCTCTGCTGGAACCTTATGCGCCCTTTTTCTGGCCCCCATTTTCCTGGAGAGCAGACGGTGTACACGTACCACCTCCACTCGTGCCAGGCTTGTAGTTGAGTGTGCTTTTGGCATTCTGTCTTCACAGTGGAGAATGTACAGAAGAGTGATGGCTGTCAGCTCCACCACTGCTGAAACCTATGTCAGAGCCACTTGCATTCTCCATAACTACCTGCACGTCATGACCCTGAGGAGATGGCAGAGTGCAGGTAGCTACCGTAGGCCTGGTGATGGTAGTTGCCTCAGTGGAGTTTCAAGGATGTCTGCTAACAACAGGGGAGGCCTTGAGAATGAGAGGCAACTTCACCTCTTATTTCAGTGAAGAGGGCTCTATTCCTTGGCAGGTCCAGCCATAAACCGATGCAGCAGCTGCCTTACACAACAGCTCTTTTAAGAGCCACACACAATGACCTTTAAAAAGGCATAGTTCCATTGCTCTTTAAAGTAAAGGTCCATGTTCCATAAGTATATATGTTTGTGAAATTGTGGATTCTAGTTTACTGTTATACTGTATACAATAATCAACAAACAACTGAATTATTTATTGAACACAAATATGAAGTCATTGAAAAACAGTAAATTAGATGAACTCACATAGAAGATCTGATTTAATAAAGTTAAAGAACTATATACAAATATAGACATTCTTACGTGTGTATTATGTACAAAACAAATATGAAAATAAATGATTTTCCATTACATTACTGACTTCCTTTCACCTCATACAGCAAAGAATATATTTAAAATTTGACCGCGGCCCTCTTGGCCAGGGACAGCCGCCGCATTGCGGGCAAGAGGCGTAAGAAAAATAGATTGTCCTCATCTCCTGTGGACAGAGCTGGAGGAGGAGGTGGTGTTGGCTCACTAAACGTTGCCTCCTGGAGCGTATTTAAAAGCTCCCATTCAAAAGCCTGACATCTGTGGAAGTGCCTGCCTCCTCCAGGTCTCCCACCACCGGTGCATCCAGCAGGGTAGCTGCAACTGGGGGGTTTGGTGCAGCTAGGGTGGTGGGTGAAGCAGATGGGGTAGGTGCAGCTAGGGTGGTGGGTGAAGAAGACTGTGTGGGTGAAGCAGACCGGGTGGGTTGAGAATATGGTGGGGTGGGTGTAGCTAGGGGGGAGCCAAGCCATGGGATGGGTGCAGCTAGGGGGTGTGTGGCATGACCTTGGTGAGGCAGGTTGGAGGTTGTTGTCCTGCCCTCCAGGAACGGTGCCAGGAACCCCATTACAGCCATGTACCTCCATGGACAAGCTGATGAGGCCCCAGCCCCACTCCTGTTACTCTCTCCTTCCTCTTTTCCCTAGTGAATTGGTCCCTCAAACTCTTCCACCTCACTTGACACACATCCACTATTAATGAGGAATTTACATGTAGGCTATGAATATGGCAGTGCAACTACTGATAATTATTGGTTTTCAGCTATTATTTACATCTTGCTTTAAGCTGCATAATGATTATGCACATTTCAATGGTGAGATCTCGCATGAGTTATGTATGTATTTTATTCAATATTTCGTAAAATGTCCTTCAGGATCTGTACCTACCAACCTACCTGCTAGCATAAGCCTTGTGTGTCTGCAGATATGTGCTGTCTGCTACCATTACAACTCATCTGTCGAATTAACATTTACTTTTACACACCAACTTACCAGGGACTCCAACAATTACTGACACCCTCCTCCAGGCAGAATTGCGCTGGTTATTGTTCCCGTATGCCAAAAACGATGGATCATACAGATTGGGGAATCCAGCTACGGCCACATCAGTTTTTCCTCCATTTGTCAACATGACAGGACACACGGCGAGCCTTCCCCGGTCTCCTCTGTGCTCTACTTCTATTGGACAGTTGTGTCGCATTCAACTGATTAATTTGCATAAAGCTGAGCATCAGCCAGCTTCTTTGTTGTGCAATATTTTCTCAAATACAGCGCCACCTTCCCAGGATGCTTTGCGGGTGCATTGAAGTCAACCATAGGAATAGAGCAAGGTGCAACGCAACAGAAGTGTAGCATGGACAAGTGGATCTGCACCTTTACATTGACAGCTAATATAAGCAATGACATAACATTTTAGGCTTAGGGCAAGCCATGCAATCTAAAGGATTTTTATAAATTTAAGTTGCATTGTTATTAAAGTAACAATGGTAGGTGCCTTGCTTCAATTTTTTGTATTATTAGTTAATATTAATTACTATAATTAACTCATTCATATGAATATATCATTATTTTAAAATATTACTTGTAAAATTTGACCTTGACCTTGCATGCATGTGTTTTGCCTATACAGTATGTGTCCTATTTGTGTGTGATTTTCCATGTATTTATCCATCAAACAGCCCCAAATCACATGAAATACGTTATGAGGGCTTATAACATACATCAGCATGATGCAACCTGGACACATCATCAGTGATGTTACCTGGGGTCACAGAGTGTTTCGGGTCTTTCAATCATCATACACTCTCACCCAGGTGACCCAGCTAGGGTTGATCAAGCCCCAGCTTGTGTCAAGGTAGCTCTACCCCACCCATGGTTCTCCTCTCCTTGTCCACAGCCACCTTTAGGCAACTTCTGCTGACTCTGTGACCTCCTTGATGGCCCTTCGCTTACTGGCCCCTATGATGCCCAAGATGTTATAGGCCCTACAGAGAGACTGGCCAGCAAAACCTCTGCATCTTACCTCAATGGGCTCACACTGCGTTCGCCACCCATTGTTTCGGCACTCCTCAACTAGCTCAGCGTATTTTGCCCTCTTCCTCTCATTTGCCTCCTCCATACGGTCCTCCCAGGGTATGGTGAGTTCCAGAAGAACAATCTGCTTGGAGGCCTCTGAGATGAGTAGCATGTCAGGCCATAATGTGGTGGTGGCAACAGTTTCTGGGAAATTGCTTCCCCAGGTCAACTTTCAACTCCCAGTCTCGTGCTGTTGCTAGCAGGCCAGATAAGGGGGCCCTGGCAGCTAATGGTGGCTCCTCCCCAGCGCGGATGAAAGCAATGGTGTTCTTCACTGGGTGGAGGCACTTACAGTAGCCAATTCCACAGCTGATGGTCTTCCCTAGGGCCTTCAGAACTTGGTTATGGCGCCAGCGGTAGCGCCCCTCACCCAGGGCCTTCGAACAGCAGCTGAGGATGTGCTCCAGGGTCCCACTCTTTAGGCAGAGGATGTAAGCTGGTGACTCCCCCAATTCCCAGATGAACAGGTTGGATGGGCTCGGTAGTACATCATAGACCGCCTGGATCAGGAACCGTATGCACTGGGGTCTGCTTTCCATAGCTCTGCCCATGAGACTCTGCGGTCCACTGCATGCTCCCATCTTGTCCAGGCTCCCTGCTGCCACATTCCAGCCACCCTGCTGGCCCGCTCCTCCTCCACTGATGCCTGCACCTCTTGCTGCACCAGTGATCTCCTGTCCTTCCCATGTGCTTTGATGTAGCGGGATGTTTTGCCGCTACCCAGGACAGCTCTACCATGAGTCACTACTCCCACCAGTGCCCTGTACCGTAGCCGCGACTCAGCCACATCCACTGCCTCTGCTGCCCTCCACCTTCGCCCTGTTCTCACCTCGATCCCAGCCTGGGAGACCTTTGGGGCCAGTGACTCTCTGTATTGTAGCACCTCCCTGGCACGGCCCACCTTGAACTCCTCATTTAGGCTGCTGATGGGGAGCTTCAGCTTGTTGTTCTGGCCATACAGGGTGATGCTGCTCAGGCTTCGAGGTAGCCCCAGCCACTTCCGTAGAAACCTGCTGACTCTCCTCTCAAAGCTTTCAATGGTAGAGATTGGAACCTCATAGATCAGGAGGGGCCAGAGAAACTGTGGGATGATACTGTGTTGGTAAATCCATGCCTTGAATTTGCCAGGTAGGCCTGACTTGTCCACTGTGGCTAGCCAGGCTTCCAGTTCAAGGTTGGTTGCATTGATGGCTGCAGTATCTTTCAGGCTACAGTCGAAAACCTTTTCCAGGCTCTTCACTGGTTTCTCGGTGATTGATGGTATCTGGATAGTGCCAAGTGTGAATCAGAACTTGTTGGTGACCTTTCCTTTTTTCAACACCAGAGATCTGGACTTTGCTGGCTTGAAGCACATGTATGCCCAGGTGGTCATCTCTTCCAGGCCCTTCAGAATCCACCTGCTCCCTGGGACGTGTGGTGTTGTCACCGTCAGATCATCCATGAAAGCCCTAATGGGCGGCTGACGGACACCAGACTTGGTGAGGGGACCCCTTCACTGGACCTCTGTGGACTTCACCAGCATGTTCATGGCAAGTGCGAATAATATCACTGAAATTGTGCATCCAGTGATGATACCCTTCTCAAGCCTGTGCCAGTCTGATGTTGTAGACCCAGCAGAGACTCTTAGACTGAAACTATTGTAGTAGTCCAGAATGAGGTCTCTAAACTTGTCTAGTGCCGACGCAGGGTCTCCTCCACCAGTTTGTGGGGAATGGATCCATAGGCGTTTGTGAGGTCCAACCATAGTACCACCAGGTCCCCCTTGCTCTCCCGGGCTTCCCTGATCAGCTGTGTGACCACGCCTGTGTGCTCCAGACACCCCGGCACCTTCGGGATCCCTCCTTTCTGGACTGAGGTGTCAATGTACGAGTTCATCAGGAGGTAGTCAGTCAGCCGCCTAGCAACAATGCTGAAGAATATTTTTCCCTCAACGCTGAGCAGCGAGATGTTTCTGAACTGGTCGATGGTCTTTGACTCTTCTTCCTTTGGAATCCACACCCCTTCTGCAAACTGCCACTGCTGAGCAACCTTTCCCATCCTCCATATAACCTTTAGGATCTTCCAGAGCCTGTGGAGTAGCTTCGGGCAGTTCTTGTAAACCCTGTAAGGTACCCCACTAGGTCCTGGGGCTGAGCTTGCTCTGGCATTTTTGATCACTTCCTGGATCTCCCTCCAGCTGGGCTCCTTCCCGTCAAATTCTCGAGTTGGTGCAGGTGGATCAATCAGGTGCTGGCAGTGGCCCAGATCTTGCTCCCTGGATCTGTCACAAAAGGTGTCTCTGAGGTAGTGGTCGATCTCCGCTTTAGAGCAGGTGAGCTGGCCACTCCACTTCTTTCCAAGTAGCTGCTTTGTGAACCCAAAAGGATTCGTTATGAAGGCAGCCCACTTCCTGGTCCTCTCTTTCCTCATCCTCATGTGCCACACCGCTCTCCTCAGAGTCATGAGCTTCTTGCAGATAATGTCGCGCAGCTCTGCTAGAGGGCCCCTTTCCTCCTCAGGCTCTTCAGCTCTTGCCTAAGCTGGTGGATCTTGTCTGCCCTGTTGTTCATAGTGTAGGTTTACTGCTTTTTTCTCTTCCAGTCCAAATCTCTCCGCTGCTACACTGATGCTGATTATAGTCATTGTCTGGAGGTGTCGATCGGCATCCCCCTTGGCTGTTGCTTTCAAGATGGTGTCAACTTCTTCATCAAACTGGAGCCACTCCTTCTCCTTGTTAGCTTGGGAACATCTTACCCGACGAAGTTCAGATGTTCTACATGGTTTTGGGGCCTGTGTCACTTGGAGGTTCTGGGCACTGTGGTTTGGCTCTGGGCCTAGCTCCTCCTGCATCTCACCAGGGGTGTTCCCTAAGCGTTGTGTTACAGGTACCGTCCGCACGCATCTCATCTTGGCCTGGTGGATTTTCAGGCCATGTGGGTTTTTGCAGACTTTACCGCAAGAGCAATGTGCACTCGTTGTCGTGTTTCCATCGCTATTTGTCGGCATCCTTTGGTCTGTCCGAGTGGGATCCTCATCCTCCCCCCCTCTCGGGGATCCCTGGGGGTATAATTCCATTGGTTGATCTGTAGCTTGTGAAAGTGGGTTCTTCCTCTTCCTCAGGCTGCTAACCCTACCTACCCTGTTGCTGTCTCTCCGGGCTGTCCGCTGTCTCTCCAGCTGCCACCACTCTGTTCTCGGTTGTCAATCAGTCTGTTCCTGATCGTCACTGGTTGTTCCAGAAAGAAGCTTATAACATACATCAGCTTGATGCAACCTGGACACATCATCAGTGATGTTACCTGGGAGCACAGAGTGTTTCAGGTCTTTCAATCATCATACACTCTCACCCAGGTGACCCAGCTAGGGTTGATAAAGCCCCAGCTTGTGTCCAGGTAGCTCTACCCCACCCATGGTTCTCCTCTCCCTATACACAGCCACCTTGAGGCAACTTCTGCTGACTCTGTGACCTCCTTGATGACCCTTCCCTTACTGGCCCCTATGATGCCCAAGATGTTAAAGGCCCTACAGAGAGACTGGCCAGCGAAACCTCTGCATCCCACCTCAATGGGCTTACACTGCATTTGCCATCCATTGTTTCGGCACTCCTCAACTAGCTCAGCGTATTTTGCCCTCTTCCTCTCATTTGCCTCCTCCATACGGTCCTCCCAGGGTATGGTGAGTTCCAGAAGAACGATCTGCTTGGAGGCCTCTGAGATGAGTATCATGTCAGGCCGTAATTTGGTGGTGGCAACAGTTTCTGGGAATTTCAGTTGCTTCCCCAGGTCAACTTTCAACTCCCAGTCTCGTGCTGTTGCTAGCAGGCCAGATGAGGCGGCCCTGGCAGCTAATGGTGGCTCCTCCCCAGCTTGGATGAAAGCAATGGTGCTCTTCACTGGGCGGAGGCACTTACACTAGCCAATTCCACAGCTGATGGTCTTCGCTAGGGGCTTCAGGGAACTATTTTGTAAAACCGAAGTATGTGAATTATGAACGTAGGGAACTAAATTGAACACTTGAATAAAGTTAAATATGAACATATGAAAATCATGACGTAGCATGTAAATTGCATAGTTTTTGAGGGATGGTGGACGGGCGTATAAATCTGTGACTTGCATGCCAGTGTTCGCAAGTTTAAATCCAGACCGGCACTTTGTGTGTGTTTTGTTCAACATTGCTTGCGACATGCACACAGACGATTGTCAGTTTTTTGTAATGTTAACCCTAACCTTAATCCTAATCATAACCGTTAGTAACCTAAAGCCTAACCTTAACCGTTAGTATCCTCATACCTAACCTTAACTGTGAATGTTGCAATATAATTTTGAATGCTATGGAATGTACAGAATGTGTGGAATGTTCTCGCATAAATCCACAAAATGCAATGTGCAGGGGCAACATAATAGAAGTACAAATATAGCCTAATAACGAAACGTGCAGTTCAAATGTGAAAAAAAAACTAAATATGTTGGCATATAACGTATTTCAGGTTTTCAAAATAGTTTCCTGAGAACGTAATTTGGGAGAAATTCTGAGATGTAAGCTTGCCTTCAAAATGTGTTTGCATGGTTGTGCGTGTGTGTTTTCTGTATGCTTGAAGACTTGTGTTCATTTGAATGTGTGTATGTGTTGCCATTTGTATTTGAGGCGGCTGTATGTGTGTGTCTCTTTCCGTATGTGTGTGTGTGTTGTGTTTGCAGGTAACCCAATTATGAGGCACCAGTCCAATGTTTTGCCCCCTTCATGGGAAGAGCATTTAAATGCAAATCTTCCACCTTTGGACCAACCTGCTACAGTCAAATCTTTAATATCTATGCATGTTTGTATATGCCGAAAAGAATTCCTCACAAGTAAACTCACCTATTCCAAATATAGTTCAGTTGTAACAAAACTAGTTCAAGCTTGGGGTTAAGGATAGTGTCAGGGTAGTATTTGAATCCCTTTCTGGCATAGATTTTTTTAAGGTAAGGAGATTCCTGCAGGTCTGAATTCAATGCTTTGGAATTGTCGTGGAAAAGTTTTTTGATGTAGGTTACTTTGTATCGCTTTTGTGATATATGACCCTGCGTTTATGATAGGGTGTTGGGACTTCCGGGGCAACGTACCAGAAGTGGGTCATAGCAGATGGGGTGTAATTTCCAGGGCGGGACTCACTGTATGATGCTTCTGAAGTGTGTGAGAACTTCCAGGGCCCAAAACGTCTGGGGCTTGACCTCAGGGGGCTGAATAGTGGGTTCCTGTTTTGAGTGTATGCCTGAATTAACAACTTCCCACAAATGAAATTGGGTGTTATAGAATTCATAGTCTCTGAAAGTGTAGTTTAGTGCTGGGGTTTCGTTTGGTGTTAATTGCAGCCTTTGGTCAGCTGTGTCACATGGGCACTGCACTATGCATTAAAGCATAACCCATTTATTTTGACATGGAAAAACAGAAGATTTCAGGGTCTTATGCTTTACTTTGATTAGAAGCCCATAAAGAATACATTATATTTGACATTAAACAGGGCTTCACACTTCCCCAATAGTAATGTTTAATGATTTAAAATAAAAACCTTTTTTAAAATGGTTTCAACCACTAAAGTTGGTCAATGTTTAGTTTTAGAATGGGTTATACAGTCCCACTATTTAGTGGAACCAAACGAGAGGCCTTAGCCAATGGTCTGTAATAGTTGATAGCAGGGGCGTAGCAAGCTATTCAAAAGTGCGGGGGATGGATGTGGTTTGTTTAATAAAAATGATGAATACAATGACAGAAGGGTACAAAAGGTATAACATACAAGATATAAAAAGGCTGGCAAGAAATTGCTGAACGTTTAAATGTGTAGCAACTACTTAGAAATGTACACTTACCTAAAGGATTATTAGGAACACCCGGTCAATTTCTCATTAATGCAATTATCTACTCAACCAATCACATGGCAGTTGCTTCAATGAATTTAGGGGTGTGGTCCTGGTCAATACAATCTCCTGAACTCCAAACTGAATGTCAGAATGAGAAAGAAAGGTGATTTAAGCAATTTTGAGCGTGGCATGTTTGTTGGTGCCAGATGAGCCGGTCTGAGTATTTCACAATCTGCTCAGTTACTGGGATTTTCACGCACAAGCATTTCTAGGGTTTAGAAAGAGTGGAAAAGGGAAAAATATCCAGTATGCGGCAGTCCTGTGGGCGAAAATGCCTTGTTGATGCTAGAGGTTAGAGGAGAATGGGCCGACTGCTTCAAGCTGATAGAAGGGCAACTTTGACTGAAATAACCACTCGTTACAACCGAGGTATGCAGCAAAGCATTTGTTAAGCCACAACACGCACAACCTTGAGGCGGATGGGCTACAACAGCAGAAGACCCCACCGGGTACCACTCATCTCCACTACAAATAGGAAAAAGAGGCTATAATTTGCAAGAGCTCAACAAAATTGGACAGTTGAAGACTGGAAAAATGTTGCCTGGTCTGATGACTCTACAATCAGATGGTAGAGTCAGAATTTGGCGCAAACAGAATGAGAACATGGATCCATCATGCCTTGTTACCACTGTGCAGGCTGGTGGTGGTGGTGTAATGGTTTGGGGGATGTTTTCTTGGAACACTTTAGGCCCCTTAGTGCCAATTGGGCATAATTTAAATGCCACTGCCTACCTGAGCATTGTTTCTGACCATGTCCATTCCTTTATGGCCACCATGTAGCCATCCTCTGATGGCTACTTCCAGCAGGATAATGCACCATGTCACAAAGCTTGAATAATTTCAAATTGGTTTCTTGAACATGAGTTCCCTGTACTAAAATGGCCCCCACAGTCACCAGATCTCAACCCAATAGAGCATCTTTGGGATGTGGTGGAATGGGAGCTTCGTGCCCTGGATGTCAACTTTTTTGTCCACCAGCCACTCTGGCTGGTAAATGCCGATTTTTTACCAGCCATTTTTTCCCAAATTGAAATACATAAAAGAAAATGCACTAGCATCTTCAATACATAAAATTCACTATGAATACATGTGTTAATAATATAGGAAATAAACTAAAGGGACATTTAGTGAAGATAAGTCTGAGATAAATAATTTTCAGATGATTGACAAATTGTGCTAATATGTTTGCTAATTGTATGTCCTACTACTTTCAGTCAGCTACTTTTAGATCACTCATCCAACAGTAGGCAGTTTCAACTTTAAAAAGGTGTAAAACGTTGCTGATGTAACACCTGACTGACACCACAACATTTAGATATTTGTAAATTCATTTTCTAATAATCTGTTTGGAAAATATCTACGATTAGTAATAAAATAATCCAAGCATTGGTTAAATGATTTACATTTACAGTTTAGTCATTTAGCAGACAGTCTTGGCCAGAAAGACTTATATGCTCTGTGTGCGTGCTGCTTAATTTTATAAGCGCGCAGGTGCCATTCTTTCCCTCTCCCTATGTTTTGTTTCACGCTCGCACCTGCCTGTTTACACTCGAATGTTGAATTGGTGCGCGAAGAGTAATTTCTGCACCAGTGAAATTATATAATTTGTTCGTGGAGGTGTTTTTCGCGCTCGTGAGTTTTGACATAAATCTGATGCCATACAGAACATCTTCCCAAACACATATCAAGCTTATTTAAAAATCTCCAAAACATAAACACTCATTCAAAGTAGGCTACCTGGAAAAGGGAGGTGTAATTGACCACAAACATAAGTTATTGCCTTCTCAGCATGAGCTGTCCGATAAATCTAACACACGAATTAGGCGGGACTTAAGGCAGAACAGCCAATCATCAGCTGGTCACACTCAAAGCCGGTGTAATGCTTGAGAGGGAGGGGGAGAGGAGGCAGCGAGCGCAGACGGCACAGACACAGAGCGGGCAGAAAAACGGAGGAGCGACTGTAGTAAGGCGTTTGTGCCAAGCTGCGGAAAAACTGCTGGAAAAGTGTGGGTGTTAAAACACCCACATCCCCCACGGGTGCGACGCCCCTGGTTGATAGTCTAACAGGCTAGGAGCATCATGCAGAGTCATTTCACACAAGGGATGATACATTTAGAAAAAATAGGCAAATACCATTCACTTTTATAAAACTACAAATTCAACTAAATTAATTTGTGTTTATTGTTTAAAAAGATATATGGCAATTCCCCCAGAAACCTTTGCAGCAATTACCTACGCATGAATTAATCTGATTCTGTGACATTATTTATTGGTATCTTATTCAATCATACACTTTTAACGTGTCAGTTCTAAATAACTGAAACAAATAATAATGTGAGAACTTTACAACTCAGGAATGTTCATCTCAAAGATCATTACATTTTATTGAGGTTCATAGACAGGACCCAATTGTTGTGTGTGTGCATGTTTGTGCGTCTACTACTTTGCAAGGTTATTTGTGTCAACAGCATGCTTGTGTACAGATCACAGGGGAAATTGTAGATTTCAGGGTAAGTTAGTTATTTTATTAAGATGGTGTGAAGTTGTGATTAAAAGTATTGCATCCCGGTTTTACATTATTTAACATGGGGGATATGATGTGTGTAAAGTCATTTTTGTGAAGGGTTGCAATCCAGCCCTAAATCACATTAAATACGTTCTGAGGGAACTATTTTGCAAAACCGAAATATGTCAAATATGAACGTATGAGAGGGTCAGTTACGTTTGTAGGGAACTAAATTGAACACTCGAATAACGTTCAATATGAACATTAGAAGATCATGACGTAGCATGTAAAAAGCCTAGTTTTTGCTAGGGCTGAGGTCGGGATGGTGGATGGGCGTATAAATCCGCGACTTGATTGCCAGTGTGCGAGTTCAAATCCAGACCGGAACTTTGTGTGTTTTGTTCTACATTGCTTGCGTCATGCAGACACGCGATTGTCGGTTTTTGTAATGTTAACCCTAACCTTAACTCTAACCTTAACCTCAGTAACGTCATATCTAACCTTAACCGCTAGCAGTGCCGGGGTGGGTAATCGGGAGAACCGGGAGAGTTCCCGGTGGGCCGCTAGTTGTTGGGCCGGTAAGGTGGTTCGTGAAAAACTATTTTATAATCGCTATACTTGTTGCAATTTGGACTGGGCCACCTGCCTGCAGATGTGAGGTAGTGCGGCCCACTCTTCGAGCGCACCTCTCATTCACGTCACACACAAA
>JACXGM010006606.1:0-32425 GCA_016801145.1 Umbra pygmaea | reverse complement strand
TAAGAATTTGTTCAGCTGATTGAAAACAACTTTTTCAATGATCTTGCCTATGAAAGGGAGATTTGAGATTGGTCTGTAGTTGCTCAGTACGGTGTGATCCAAATTGCTCTTTTTCAGGAGGGGCCTAACAACTGCAGTTTTTAGGGACTTTGGAAAAGTCCCAGAAAGAAGTGAGGAATTTACCAATTCTAGGAGATCTACTTCTAAACAGTTAAACACACTTTAAAAAAAAGATGTGGCAAGTGTGTCAAGGGCGCAGGTTGATGTTTTAAGGTGCTGTACTCTTTTTTCCAGAATGTTACCATTTATTGCTTCGAAAACAGACATAGTGACTAATTTCTAAGGTTGTGGACTGATCTGTCTGACTTCAGCGCAACTCAAAGATGTGGTGATCACCTTTCTGATATTATTGATTTTCTCTGAGAAGAAAGAAGCAAACTCACTGCATTTACTGTCTGAGAGCATTTCAATGTTAATGTGACTTGGGGGGTTTGTTAGTCTCTCTACAGTAGCAAAAAGAGTGTGTGTGTTGTTAGAGTTGCTGTTTATAATATTTGAGAAAAAGGTCTGTCTAGCTTTGCCTAGTTCTACATTGAAGGCATGAAGGGTGTTTTTATAGATGTCATCATAGACTTCAAGTTTTGTCTTCCGCCACATGCGCTCAGATTTTCTGCAGTTTCGTTTCATATTTTGAACTGTTGTTCAGTTACTCCATGGTGCCATTTTTCTTCCTGACTTTCACAGGAGCAATATCATCAATTGCACTAACACTTTTGAGTTAAAGGAATCAAGGAGAAAATCAACAGAGTCCGCAGATATGCTTGGTGTTAAAGATAAAGTCTTCATAAATAGCATCCTAGTGTTTTCATTCAGGCATCTCTTTTTGACAGACACAGATCTAGCTTCAATGTTAGGAGAAATCAATACACAGGTCATTCTCAGGAAATTAGCATATTGTGATAAAGTTAATTATTTTCCATAATGTAATGATAAAAGTTACATTTTCATATATTTTAGATTCATTGCACACCAACTGAAATATTTCAGGTCATTTATTGTTTTAATACTGATGATTTTGGCATACAGCTCATGAAAACCCAAAATTCCTAACACTTATTAAGCGTTTGGGCACTGAAGGTTGTCACATCCTGCCCTGGAGGGGTTGGGATAATGACTCTTTTTGTTGGTTTAGTCACTTGTGTATAGGTCTTCCTTGATCTTCAGTGTTGTACATGGTGGTTAAGTTAGTCTGGTTATTCCCTCATGTGTCCTTTGTAGTTCCTGCCCTATGTTTGGTTTAGTTTTCTCCCAGGTGTGTGTCCTATGTGCAGTGTTGTTATGTTGTGGCTCCCTCCTGTGTCTGTTTAATGCATTGCTTGTGTTAGGTCTCATTAGTTACGTCAGTGTTTTAGTTCCCAGGTGTCTTGTGTTTGTAATTAGTGATTTAGTATTTAACCCTCATGTTTCCTTGTCCACCTTGTTCGTCAATGTTCCTGTTACGTGTTCTGTGTTGGTGCTTCCTGAGTTCACTCCTGTTTTGTCCATCGTGGCAGTTTTTGTTTAATCCGAGTCTAATATTAAAGTTCCATTTGATTATTTGCATTTCCTTCGCACCTGTCTCATCACTCTCTACTCAACTGTTAGGGAGAAACGTGACAAAGGCACCTGTTGGTTCAGTATAGCAAGCATAATTTTCACCATTCATCCATCCGTTTTCAGCTGCGCAACTGTATTTTGTTGCCTAATATTGTGAATGATAACGCACTACATATTTTCAATCGGAGACAGGTCAGAATTGAAGGCAGTCCATGCTAGCACCCACACTGTCTGCTTACACAACCATGTGCTTACAGAATGTGGTTTGGCGTTGTCCTGCTGGAAAATCCAGGGATGCCCCTGGAACAGACAACATCTAGATGGCAGCATATGTTGCTCCAAAATGTGTACTAATCTTTCTGCATTAATAGTGCCCTCACAAATCCTCAATTTACCCATGCCATGGGCACTGACACACTGTTTTTCCCAAAACATTTTTGAAATGTTGACTCTTTGAAACACAAAACGATTCCAGAGTGCTATTTTCTATCTCGTTCTATGAGACATTCTATTGATGTATGGCTTCTGCTTTGCATATTAAAGCCTTAACTTGCATCTGTGGATGCAGCAGAGAATGGTGTTGACTGTCAAAGGTTTACCGAAATATTCCCAAGCCAATGTCAGGATATTGATTACAGACTTATGACAGCTTTTAAAACAGTGCTGTCTGAGGAATTGCCCCGTGACAACTTTTCAGAAACGTCTGGCATGCATCAATTTCAAAATAAATGTTTATCTTAAAAGAACTATGCAGTTGATTAAGTAAACATGAAATACCTTGTCTTTATATGTTGTTTTGTTTAAATACAAGTGAAAGTACATTTACAAATCACTCCTTTTGTTTTTATTAGCATTTTCCCTACTGTCTAAACTTTTTCATAATTGGGGTTGTAAATGGCTAAATGTTGCTATACACATATTTTGATCTAATCCATGATACGTATCCACATATAAAGATTTACTGAAGCTTCAATAAAAGTGTAGGTAATAAAACATGACACAACTATACACATTTTATGAAACATCCTTTACATGTACTTGGGAAACAATTGTTTTGCTCATATGGAAACTTTACAATTTTAGCTTATCGGGCAATGCAAGCTTAAACTGTATGTTACATAATCATTCCACAATGTTACTTTATCCATATAGCTAGTCATTTGGTTGCAGTTGCAAGGGCGAGTGAAAAACAATATCTGACATGCAAATGGTTCCCAACCACTGGGTTAGGACCACTTGTGGTACAGTAAACAGAAAGGTCTGTCATTATTACACCATTCAACCAATTTAGATATAAATACTCTCAAATTAGAGTTGACACTCTGCACTTGCAAGTCATATTCAATATGTATATATGGTATAGTAAAGTGATATAAAATTCTAACCTTGACTGCAAACACTAACAATTTGGAATTTATACATTTGAAAAAGGAAAGTATAAAATTACAAGCTGAGGTATTTATTGAGTTGAAAAAATACCATTATAATGAAAACAATATATCCTACATTGATTAGGGTTTAAAATATTATGGCCCCCCTTAAACGGGATCTGTGCCCACCGTAGCCACCCAATTCTGGACACGCCACTGCTCCTCTTCGATCTAAACTTTGGAGCAATATGGGAAATATTTTATTGAAATTGTAAGTGCCTGTAGCAGAAACCCAAGTAGGCATTTATTATTTAAATTTGTCTCTTGAAAATACTTCTTAATTTTTATATAAAATCAAAGTCTGCAGGGCCACTGTACAGTACTTTCTGCAAGACGGTCCCATGTCTGAAAATGCGGTCTCTAGAATTGTTTAGAAAATCTTCCATGGGAGGATCAGGATGCATTTTCTTCATTACAATATTTTTCACCCTATAGCCTAGTTGTTTTTTGTTGTATGTAGTGTCAATATAACACCTAAAATCCTTCATAAACAAGGACACAACAGATATGATAATTTTAATATTTTTTATTGGTAAATTTTCTCTCTGTAGTCATGGAACACAACACTCAACCAAACACAACAAATGGACAAAATAATAGGGTTCCCCAAAAAATTAAAATAATAACACTTATAAATATGAATGTATGTTACCGCATGGAAATCAGCATGGAAATCAGCATGGAAATCAGCATGGAAATCAGCATGGAAATCAGCATGGAAATCAGTGTGGAAATCAGCGTGGAAATCAGCATGGAAATCAGCATGGAAATCAGCATGGAAATCAGCATGGAAATCAGCATGGAAATCAGTATGGAAATCAGTATGGAAATCAGCATGGAAATCAGCATGGAAATCAGCATGGAAATCAGTGTGGAAATCAGCGTGGAAATCAGCGTGGAAATCAGCGTGGAAATCAGTATGGAAATCAGCATGGAAATCAACACCAAATTGATCATCGGCATGATTAATTTTTAAAATAAAATAACCTTTTGAATACAGTAGTGACAGTAATTTGCCTAGTAGTCTATACTAATTCCTCTGCATTTACACCGAACATCAGATACAAAAACATTTTTTATAGAATGATCTCCAGGTACAGCCTTGCTTCCAATGATACTACAGTAGATGTCAGTTAGTGTACTTACAGTACGTTCCTATGGAGAGCTGTGTTCATTTAACTGCAAAGGTTCTATGGATTATTCTGTATTATTTATAGATAGTGTAAATGTTGTTATCATCAAATTTACATTTGAATATTTATGACCTGACCTGTACAGTGAATCTAAAGTAATAATATGTACCATTCTCCAACTCACAAACATGTGAACATTCATATCCTCAAGTAAATATCTGATTGAATAAGCATAGAATGATTGACATGTTTGATTGCTATAATATTGTACAGTCAAAGGCCTTTAATCCCAAAATCGCTATCATAAAGCACCTAAATGGAGCAGCTGTGCAGATACAGAGAAAACCACTAGAGGGCATACATGCCATACTGTTCACTAAATAAAAGGTATACAGTACATACAGCATTCCAGTGTTTAAACGTAGGGCTTATTGAGGCAGAATGTTTTAAATGTAGACAAAAGAAGTAGAAATATAGAATTATTCAGATCTACCTGACATAGATATTTTTCTATTCAAAATCGTATTTCTACAATCTGTAAAGTTTCTAACATTTTGCCCCTTTGAACCATCATTTTTTACAGTATATATTGGTTTTAGCACAGTGCTAGTTATCATGACTACTACATGGATCATATGAACCTATCAAGTTAACAGGGTGTACATTGCTGGTCTACATTCTGATATGGTGCATTGTTGACGCTATGGAATGCTCCTTCTGATATTTGGAGTGCATACTTACTACTAAAATGAACTGTACCCAATCCAAAGTGTAAAAGTACATAAATAAAATACATTCAAATTAGCATTAGCAACACAGTACCAATAATTTAAATAAATCAGCATGAAAAACAACGCTGTAATATTCATGCCAAGAATTGATGGCTTTCTAATCAGACCATATTGGCCTATCCTATACAGTTCAGAGCTTCCCAAAGACACTACAGTATATCAAACTTTTAGTTCTTTCTACTCATTTCTTTTTTTAAACTTCCCTTCACTTAAAATATTGTATTGTTTTTTATTTCAGTACACTAGTATGATTATTATCTACCATACATTCCAGATGGCTGATATGAAATTAACGTCCATAGTATGTCTATGAGGGAATCGGTACTACAGTAGATGAACACAAGTCCACTCACTTCAAGAGAGAAGATAAAACGTAAGCAACAAACTATAGAACCAAATCTATGTTATCAGAGGTGTAGAAACACTTAACTCTACATTATGCTAAGATAACTTTTTCTATATGAGGCAATTAGTAACACAGTTTAAGATTGTCTTTAAACCAAAATTCACAATCAAAAAAGGCACCCAACTCAAAGGAAAACAAGTAAGTAAACATTTCTATATAAATATAAATCCTACAGTCATTTGATATATCTGGAGTGTGAAAGCGCTGATCGGGCACAAAGATTAAAGGCACAGAAACACTGACCCACACAATAGGGCGGACCAAGAGCAGCAGTTTCTGGGAGGTCAACTAGGAGATGATTGGCTGAAAGCATAAGTGGGCTGGCATCAGATTGGCTGAAAAAGGGAGCTCAGTAGTTTCAATAGGGATCCAGTGAAAGTCATATTCCGAGAGGGATTTGGTAGAAATTGGAGTTTCCTGCCCAAAAGACAACTTGTATGAAACAATTATCTTAGAGAGAAATGCAGTGGCAGTTGCTGATTCACAAGTGTTTTGAGCTTGCTGATATCTAGTTCTGTTCCTCACAATGTCTACCATTCAGCAGACATAGCTAGACGTAATAAAGCAGGAACAGGAGGTCATTATTGTTTGCATCTCAATAGTCTACAATGGCTTCCTATCATCTACATTGTGTGGTAAAACTCGAAAGGTAGGTAACATCCTTCATGTTGCTAACACCCATTCTGTGTTTTCAGATGCAAGGAAGGTGACAAGGAGAGAGAGACACACTTTATACTATTGAGATGTCCCCCATATCTCCAGCCTATTCTTCTTCCTACTTTACCAAACCTTCCCTCTCATCTACAGTCTGATTTACTGCCTTTGACTGCGTATGGTCTGGCATGTCAGGATTAGGTCTAGCTGTAGTCACAGCTGTAACCACATCCATTTTGAAAGTATGCCCCTCCTCTTTCACTTTATTTTCAGTTGCTAGTGGTGTGTCTTCATTCCTCTTTGAGCCATGTTTGCTCCATGGAACAAGAGGAGGTAGTTCAGCCTCTTTTGCCCCATGTTTGGGCATTGGAGTCATGGCTTTTCTCTGGGGCAGCCGAGGATCGTCTCCAATGTCGACCGTCAGATTAGTGTAGAGAGCTTCCAGCTCTTTGGATAACAGCTTATAGGTAAGAGAGTTCAGACCGTCAGAATGCCAGTTGAGTCTGGTCCTTTTCAGAAGGTCAAATCTGTAAAGGTAAATGAAAAAGAGTTCCCATATGAAAAAATGAATGTACAGGGCCCTCCATATTGATTGGCACAGTAAAGTCAAAATTGCTATTTGTGCTGTACAAATTAATAGGAGGCATGTGTACACAGACTCGGATCTTTAGTGACTACAAAGAGTCAGGACACCCTTTTAACAGCCCATCCAAAAGACAGCACCCTGCACAGAGCAGATGTCCCCATAAATGCCTGTGGCATTGGGAATAATGCACCATACTGGCCCTCCAACACCACTTCCGGCATCTCTGGTCTCCCATCCAGGGACTAACTAGGCCTGACCCTGCTTAGCTTTAGAAGCAAATCAGAAGTGGAATACAGGGTGCTAGTTATTTTTTCTTCAGATTTTTTAAAGATTAAGAAGTTAATTTGTTACAGCATTTGTAATCTGGTCACTGGAAAGAGAAAATAATTACAAAAAATGGCTAACGTGACTAACATTTGAAATCAATTACATTGAACAAATAGTGTTTTATCATTGTTATTATTATATTAGCTTCAGGAACATCTATGTTCTAAAACAAAAATATCAAAAACTTAGCCACGAACCACCTGAATGAACACAGGCAGTTTGGTTCTTTTTTAAAGCAGGCTTATTCCTTGCAACCTTCCCATGAATGCCATATTGAATCAATGTTTTTCTCATGGTTGAGAAATCGCACAGTAATCTGAGATGCAGTAAGGCAGTTTTAAATTTTCACCTCACTTTTTTCCAAGACACTATTTGGACACAATGACTTTCTCAACAACTACAACCAGCTGCGCAAATTTGTGTAGCATTATGTTTTATTGCAGTTTTTGTAATCATATTCTTGCTAAGATAGCTATGTTAGAAGCTCAGTGTCACAGATACTGTTGATAGTAGTAAGTACTCCCCCACACTGTCCTCGCAGCCAGAAAGCTTTCTCATGGTTACTGGGAAAGGATGCCGTCAGCCTGCTCGGCTGGTGTTGCAATCAAAGTTGACAGAAATATTAAACTGGTTTTCCCCGCTAGAGTCTGACTCAGGCCCTGAGGGGTCTCTTTTGAGGGTTGAGCGATAGATGCGTCTAAGCAGTAGCAATGACATGACTCCATTACCTGTAATAATAGAAAAAAATCAGCCAGTGATCATACAGTGTTTACCTGGGGCCAGGGCTTCCGACATAGAGATTAATCTGAGGTTGGTGCTATCGAAGTAAACTAATGTCCAAGGCTAGAGACTATAGAGATATTGTTATTCACCTTGGCACCAACGATGTTAGGATGAAACAGTCAAAGGTTACTAAGCAGAACATACTGTAGCTTCAGTATGTAAACAAACTAGAAAGATGTGTAAGCATCGAGTAAAGGTCTCCAGCATCCTCCCAGGTGTATGGATGAGATCTACAGCAGACTCACACAACTCAACCTCTGGCCGAGAACAGAGTTCTGCTCATCACAGGAAATAACATTTCTAAATAACTGGCTCTTTTTAGGACTTGCCAACAAAACGAGCCAAGCCTAACCTGCTGAATAGTGATGGACTCCATCCTAGCTGGAGTGGTGCTCTTCTTTTATCTAGCAACATAGACAGGAGTCTAACTCTAATAGCCTCACCATGAAATAGGGTGCAGGTTAGCCTGCAGGCTATTAGCCAATCTGCTAGCCTAGTGGAGTCATTTCAGCTTACCTCATTGAGACTTTGATTGTACCTCGATCCAGGTTGAGCTTAAGTGATCTTACTAAAATAAAGCCCTCCACCATTTCTATAAAAAATAAGATTACAAATACAAAAAAAGACTAGTCTTAATGTGGGACTAAAACTAAATGTTTGATCACTTGCTTTGTAGGCAATCATAGTCAATTAACTAATTATGGATCACACATGATATGATTGGCCTGTGTGAAACCTTGTTTAAGCCTGATTTAATGCCCTTAATGAGGCCTGTCATAAAGGTGGCGTCATCAACATTTAAATTTACTCCTACAAAAATAATTGGTTTTATGTCTTTTGAGGTTCTAGTCATGAAATATATGCTGCTTACTCAATCACTTTTCATAGCTACTATCTACAGGCCACATGGGCCATACACAGTGTTTCTTAATGAATTCCCTGTATTATTATCTGGCCTAGTAGTTATGGCAGATAATATTTGCATTTTTGATGATTTTAATATCCATATGGACAACATGTCTCAGAACCTACACATTGACACATTTATACATTGGACCTTATTTTGTCTCATGAAATAGATGACTCAATCTACCTTACAAGTGATGTCAGAGTAAACTCTTGTGAATATCACAACGCTAATATCACGATGACTGAAGCACTTTTACGTATTACATTTTTCACTGAAACGAAGACATAGACCTCTATTTAAATAATCCTTTAGGTTTTTCTGCAATAATACGATCCGATAGGATTCATATTAGATTTAAATGGTTATAAGAAGCTGTCTTATAGGAATTTTTTTGGCTTTTTTGTATACAATTTGTATAGGAAGCAATTCAGGTCCAAGGCAAAAATTTTCTGACAGAATTTCTATATTGTTGATTATGTTTCCAAATGAGAATTAGAAAATCCAAAAAAATAGTAGGTCAACGTGCAAGCAGCGGTCCATATTTTACAGTTTCAATCAAAATTATTCAACCCCAAATCCAAATCTGGTTTATTGTCAAAATATTTACTTACAGCTGTTTGCAATGAACAAATCAAACAAAAGCAATTGAAATAGCTCAACACAACAAATGCAAGTTGTTTCCCCAAGTACGATTGAAGGTCAAATCCAATTTCAACTCCCAACATGCTGTGGTAGACAGCTGAAATAATTTTATGAACTGTACAAACCAAACATATTGCTATTATTTTTCCTAATCTTCAGTTAAAATATGCATTTTTATTACATTGTCTTTATGTTATTAGAATGCTAATTTGACTTTTCTCTTTTTTCTTCTTTTTTATATTAATGGTACTTTTTCTAGAATTTGAGCCATAACAATGTAAATAACTTCTCTGTCCTGCTGATCAGCTTTCAAATGCTGTAAAAACTGTATTTCTTGATATTTACAAAATCCAATAAACTATGTATATGGGGTAATTATTCCCTACACTATTTCGTGCTTTGTAACAAAAAAGCATGGCTTAAAATGCATAAATTTTGTACAGTTGTATTCAACCCCCATTACAAATCGGGTATATTTTCAACATTTATTGACTGTCAGCTGTTTGCAAAGAACAAATCAAATAAAAGCAATTGAAATAGCTCAACACAACAAACGCTTCAAGTGGTTTCCCCAAATTCAACTGCAAATGCAACTGATAATGACTTCTCCAGTCTCAAAGTTATTCCAACCCCTGGCAGGCATCTTTAGTACTTAGTAGAGCATCATGAGATGCATAGCCAGACACCAGCCGCTGGCAGCGTTCCTGAGGAATCTTAGCCCCTTCCTCATAAGCAATGGCCTCTATGTCAGTAATATTCTTGGGTTTGTGTGCTGCATCTGCCTTCTTCAAATCCCACCAGAGATTTTCTATGGGGTTCAAGTCTGGTGACTGTGATGACCACTGTAGAATCTTCCAGGGCTTCTTTTTTGCAACCAAGCCTTGGTGGAATTTGAGGTATTCTTGGGATCATTGTCCTGTTGGAAGGTCCAATGACGCCCAAGCTTCAGCCTCCTCACAGACAGCATGTTTTCTCCTAGGATGTCCTGATACTTTAATGAATCCATCTTGCCTTCCACACGCTGCAGCTTTCCTGTGCCAGAGGATAGAGGATGCAAAGCAGCCACAGAAAATCACAGAGCCACCACCATGCTTAACTGTGGGCAGATTGTTCTTTTCAGCGTATGCTTCATTGTTTTTCCTCCAGACATACTGCTCGTCCATCATGCCAAATAGTATCAGTTTGTTTCATCGCTCCACAGAACACAATCCTAAAACATCCGTGGCTTCCTTCACAGTGCGGTACAATAGGAGTAAGGAGGCAGATGCGTAATCCAAGTGGAAATGGCATTTCATATCAAACAAAAATATCCTTGTATGCAGGCACGAAGTGAAAACACCTACAACTAACTGCACTAGTAACTGAAAAAAAAAAAAACATTTGTTAGAACTGCAGTATCTGTCTTTCTTTCTTTAAAATGTGCGATTTACAGAAAACTTGGAGAGAACTTGAACTGGAACATACGACAGGAAACCCGGAGACAGGAAACAATGACCGACACCAAACAACTGAACACAATGAGACTATGTACTGGACTAGACACAACACAGGTGTGGGCAATAACCAAGACCAAACAAGCATAGTGGGAACAAATGAAGAGGAGAAATTGAAAACCTGAAACGGACTACCTAGAAACCAGGAATGGATAAACAAAACACAACTGTGACAGCTTCTTCATATGATTTTGAGCATATTGGAGCCAACTTTCCTTGGGCTTTTGGGTCAGTTGTGGTGTACATCTTGGAGTTCTGGCATGGAAACATTGTGTTTAATATGCACCTTATTGTGCTCACTGAAACCACAGTGACTGTTATCACCAAGTCTTGCTGCAGGTATTTTGCAGTCACTTAAGTGTTTTTCACAACCTGCCATCTCAGAAATCTGGTTGCAGGTAGTAACCATTGTTCCCATAACTTTTAACATTCAAACTATGCTTCCAATGGTTTCTCAGTTTATAAACACAGTTGTTCGTTTGCGTTTATCAAATGTAATGAATAGTTGCATTTCACTCTCACTTTTGTCAGGCACAAAGTAACAGAACACCCTGAAAGTGGATGCAAATAAGGTACACAGACAGACAGACCAAGAGATGCACTGCCCAGCTATAGCTGTTCAACGTTAGCAAGACAGATGGACAAGAGTAGACTAGAACATCAATGTAACATTAATGTTATTTCCTGACATCAAATTTGGAGAGGGGAGAGAACACGTTTAGCTGATTCCTGCTCCAGCAGTTCAATCGCTTTTTTCTCCCCCTTTCCATGACCAGAAGGATAGTTCCACTTCATCCTCTCACTGAAGTTGTACATTGATGCTATGTGCAGTTTGCAAAAGATTTGTTCAGTTTGAACAACTCTTTTTACTGATTCGGGAGTCGTGACTCAAATGAACAAAATTACTTAAAAGATTTGTTCTTTTTGCTGAATGACTCGAAATGTTACTGACTCAGTAGCTGCGACTCAAATGAATAAAATGATTCAAATATTTGTTCTTTTTACCGAACGACTTAAAAATATCTGTGTAGTGAGCATATAGGGCCGACCAGGTCTGCCTCCATGTTCTGTGTGTGCGGTCATTGTTGTTGTTTAACTACACTGTTTACCTGTGTAATATTATGTTATTTCTGGAGGTGTCGTTCAACATATTCTGATACAATTTCATGTTGTTAAAATGCTGCCAGTTCCACACTAACTTTGTATGAAGTAGGAAAATGTACCTTCTGAATATAGTGCAGCACTTTTATACTAAGTGTATGCATATTTAAAAGCAAGGTTGCAATGTTTTCCTTCTGTAAAAGTAGCTCTTATGCTAACAAATGTAGGACAACGCTGTTCTATTTGGATCCTACCATGATAAAGGGTGGCTATCACTGGAGTTGGCTGTGTGGAGGCATAAATAGGTTTGTACCTGCGTGGATTCTGCTCGTTGCCCCTATCACCTTTATGCTTGATCATCTTGTAATGTCCAATGGCCACTGGAGGACGCACTATCTTCATCCCAGACAAACGCACTCTGAAACAGTCAGCCACAGATAGTGTGAATTAATTAAAAGAGAGATTACATAGATTGGAAAAGGATAACTAAAATACAGCATAACTGAAATACAGCATAAGAGCAAATCCTAATTAGGTAGGGCCCTGAGTTTTCAATTGACCAATTGACCTCACCTCACTAGTAAAAACCCTGGACCCTACATAAATGAGGTTTGAAATCCAATATCATGCTAGTTGTACTGGCCATATAGGGACTGAATATTATTTAATTTAACCAGACAAGTTGATTAAAAAAACTAGTATTATTTGCAGCAACGACCTGGGCAGGATGTTACAGGGGGAAGAATGAGCAATTTGGGTTATCTGCCTTGCTCATGGATAGAATGACAGTGCATTCCCCTTGAGGGTTGGGGTATTAGAACTTATGTACCTTTCGGACACCAATTTGATGCCTTAACCACTAGGGAACTTGTCTGCCACATTATATATTGTATCACGTATAGTATATACACACCGGTGACAAATTCAAGGAAAACAGTTGCACATTACAAATGCAGATGCTGTAGGGGGCATTTTCCTGGCATGGGTTTACTTGTCCCCTTAGCGGGAAGGGTTACTGTCCCCTTAGCGGGAAGTGATCACCTTTATCCCATAGTGAAACATTTATATCCTTATGGGAGATCTCCCCATTCACAGGACATGAGGGGTCACTGAATGGTTTGAACAGTATGCAAATAACGTGAATCAGGTGCTATCGCATTCGCAGTCACTATATCTCAACCCAAATGAACACCTATGGCAGGGCACCACCGTGCTACCATTTCACTCGCACGTGCAAGTAAAAATAAAAAAAAGTGAACAGAAGTATTCAAGCAGGTGCACGCCTGCGAGTAGCGATTAATATACCCAAAGTGTTATCTGTAATAGTTGTTGTATTTCTGCTATTTTGTTTTAGTGTTGGTAATTGCACAAATAACTAAAAGTACATTAATGAAACATGCAGCCAATTATAGCCAGTTTAGCTAAATGCTGGAACGAGCCTTTTAATAGATAACTAGCAGCTAGCTAGCTCTTGACAGGATTTCAGTTTTTGAAGTGTTCTTTTTAATACAATATATATACAATATATATACAATATACGATGGAAGCGTGTCTGAGCAAGAAATCTGTCAATAAATGTATTTAGAAATATGTCAGACTTGAGTGTAATGACAGATTCATATTAGAGCACAGTCTACTACACCTTGCATATTACCCTACCTGTGGTTGTAGTGTCATAAATGTACAGGCCAGCAGTAAGTCACTGTCACACAGCCAATAACCAGCACTGCTTCAGTGAAGGTAACGTCTCTACTTTCTTTAAATTCGCACGCATTTCAGACATAAGATGATGCACTTTAGTTTAGAGGACGTTGACGTATTAATAAAGCAGTAATAATAATGTACTTTTTAGAATAAGGTATAGTGGCATGTGCCCTGGTGGCAGAAAATCACTCAGGCTGCAAAAATGTACACTAGCTCAACAAAATTTGATTGGCATTTCTTGTCGACTAAGGGACAGGTTTCAAAGTCGGACCAAGGAAATATATAATTTTTGAATTACTAATGACACGATTGTAGCAAAGCTACAAGGCTAGCTACCTAGTTAACAAGACTGTTTAGCTAAACAGAGACTCATAGTAAGCCAAGCATATGTTTTAAGAGGTCAGGAAGACTGGACAAATATAAGTCTCCTCGCACAGCAGGCTTCAAATAAAGTTAGGAGAAAGGTAGGATAAAGATTAAATCAAAGTTTAAATCAGTTATAGATCAGTGTAAACCTATACTACATTTGAATTAAAAATAATTTCCTGGTGGTGTAATTTTTCTATTTCTGCTAAAAACTATTGTAATTTCAGAGGTGTGAGTGTGTGTGTGTGTTTCAGAGGATGTGTGATGTTTTAGAGAGAGAGCGCCTTTGTGTGTAAGGAGAAACAGATGTGCATGAGAGGGAGTAAGTCAGTGAATGTTTATGAAAATAAGTGTGAGGCAGGGGACGGTGTACCAGGTGTCCATTGAACTGAGAAATGGACTCATATATTTTACATAGATGTTTATTAGTGATGGTTTATGTTCTATTTTCTATATATGGGGGATTATTGTTAAGTGTGCGCCACTCCCTGTTCTACTGTTGCCTGATCGGGTTGATTGAGAGACTGATCTAATTAGTAATCGCTCCAGCCGGTCTCCTTTTAACCCTATTTAGTGCTCAGTGAAATAGAGAGTGGCGTGAGTCACTATTACAATGGCACTGTGTGTGAAGTCTGTCCGGGAGCTACACTTGATTATGGAAATTGTGAAAAGTGTGTTGTTGAAGTTTTGAAGTTTTTGTGTATGCTCTTTACTTGTATGTTGGCTGTCAGCGTCCCATGCCGCTGTGAGAGCATGGTTATATATGGTATCGTTGCACACTCACATTTACTTGTTCACCTGCAACTGTAATAGGTTGTGAAAAGTGTGTGGTATGTGATTGAGTGAATGCGTACGTTCTACATATATGAATATATTTGTTTTCAGTGTTTATGCCACTTTGAGAGCATAATAAGCTATACAAGTATACTTGTTGTGCACTCGCTTCTAATGTTCACCTGCAACTGCATTACATGTATGTTTTCCCGGATTGTCCATTAAACAAGCAACAACCATCGACCATCTACCTGCCTGGGTCTACCTCTCTCTCTTTACACCAACACCAAACTGTGACAGATGGTGTCAAATTGTCTGAAAACTGAAGTGTTTTAACAGTGCCACAATACAAATAGTATTTATATAGTGCACCTACATTTTTTTATTTGGGCACAAACAAGTGTTCCATTGTAAAAAAAACAACATACAGCCCTGACCTATGGGGGATATTGGACCGAAGTATTTGACAGCGCTTTCCACCACCATCGTCAAAACACCAAATGTGGGAATTTCTTTTGAAATAATGGTTCTCCATCCCTCCAGTAGAGCTCCAGAGACTGATAGAATCCCTGCTGATGAGCATTGAAGCTGTTCTGGTGGGTTGTTGTGGCCCAACACCTTACTGGGACACTTCATGTTGGTTTTTCCTTTAATTTGTCACCCGTCTGTACATGCAGTGGGTTCCACACAAACACCTAAACTACTGAACAATTACTACCATTAACCAAATATGTTGAGCAAGTTACCAATCAGACTAGCTTATCTCTGCTATCATAGATACTTACTGAACTCAGAACATGACCTTTAGGAACATACAGCAGCATGGAAGAAAAGCAAGGCAAAGTGCTGAGAATGGAAATTAGCAAGATGTCGTGAAAGAGGTTGAAATAAAACATGTAAAAAAACATAGCTTAGAACGAGGGCAATACAGACAAGACAACGTTAGAAGCGTTCACTGACACATGAACACCTGTCTCTGCCCCTTGACGCCCCTCCCCCATACCTGGCAGCAATATCATCGTCCTCCCCGCCCCAGCCCCAGTAGTGGTTTGGGAAGCCGTTCATCTTAATGTACTGCTCTGGTGTGACAGCAGATACCCCTCCGAAATATTGGGGATATGGCAACCTTGGTAGGAACAAACACCAGAGCCTCAGATGCCAGCACATCAGATGACACTTTTGACAGCCACGTGTTCACCGAAATAAGATACACACACCTGTATCTGAACTTGTCCATGGCTACAGAGAGATGTGTTGGGAACTGATGGTGACAAGTGTAGGTGTTATGGTCATTTTCAGGCAGCAGATCTACATCATGTAGAAAGATGCAGCCCCAATCCTCATCTCTCAGCGCCTCACGGACCCCAACATTCAATAGTTTTGCCCGGTTGAACGTAGAGTTCCCCCACTGCAGAGGAAAATATACAGAAATCAGGTCTAAAGAGAGAGAGAGAGAGTGAGCAAGAGAAAGAAGCAGTAGAGGGACACAGACAAAGAGAGGAAACAGAGAGACGAACAGACCGACCGGCCGGCCGACCTGGTGGACTATGTAGATACTGTAGTGAATCTGTTGCCTCTGCAGGAACGGGTGGAGATGATAGAGGAGGGCTCGGAGGTGTGTCTGTCGGTTACGGTACGGCACCACCACAGCTGTGTGGTGGCGTGGCTCGCAGTCTGGTGGCCGGTACCGGCCTCCTGGCAAAACCAATGGATTCCACTCCCTGATCTCCTCCAAAGAGAGAGGGGAGGACAAACGCACAGAAACAGGACCAACTAGAAAAGGCAAAAAGAGGTAGAGGAGAGGCGGTTTTGAATTCTGTATGAAACCCTTTGACATCTCATACATTATCCCTTTGAGGATAGTTGATTCTTATTCACGTGTGCACGGAAACACATATACACACACACCTACCTAGTAGTGGCGAGGGCACGTGGCAGTCCTTCAGCTGAGCCCCTGTTCCTGGGGGTCCAGTGTGGGGGGGTTGAGGTGCCATCAGGTGGCTGAGGTTGGTGTACACATCATGGGGGCGGGAGTAATCAAACTCAGGCTCTATAGAGTGGACCAGCACTGACACAAGCCCCCTGAAGCCCCCCAGGGAGAAGTAGAGGACAAAAGCAAACTGGAAGCCTACCAAGAGTGCCAGGGTACAAGGGGAGTCCAGTGACCTACCACAACACGCCATAGCCATGGTGCAGGGAAATAAATAGTGTGGGACACGGAAAATGAGAGGGACAGAAAGGGGTGGATGAAAGGATGAAAGGAACTAACAGGGAAATGGCAGAAGTGAGTGAAAATTAGGTAATAGACAATGACATCAGATGAGAGGTTGTAGCGATGGTGAGGGGAGGGGTGAGAGAAGGAAGAGAGATGAAGGATGAAGGGGTGACAGAAGGGTGGGAAAGGCTGTAGGGGGCTCAGGGCATTAAGAAGGGGGCATCTGTGTGTATGAAGTTGTAGTACTATAGTTCAGCGTTTGGGGCCATCTGACAAGTCACTGCAAATGACAGGGATCAACACTCAACATGGTGTACTGTTATGCAATAGTAATGACATTGTTATTAATGTGTGTGTGGCTTACCTAACTGACAGTGGTAGTTCTAACTGGATGACATCAGAGAGACTCTCTCCCTCCTCCCTTCCACTCATAGCTCCATATGAAGAAGAGAAAACAACAGAAAACAGATTTAAACGACTGACTAATTGATCTAAATACGAATGCTGGATGTTTACATCTTTGGCCTAATTAGCCTACCGTTCGAGTTCGACAGTTTTCTTGATGGCAAGGCTACAAAAAAATAAGTCAACTAAAACAGGATTTCTAATGAGATAGATGCCAAAAATAATTGAATTACTTAACAAAATACGACTTAAACAGGTACAGCAAACATTGTGTTGCAACAAGGTTTCCCATGCATGTTCATTATATAGGCCATACGAGCTTTGTATATTAGGCTACTAAACAAACATATACATTTTAGTCTTGATTTAAATGTTCATAATATTAGTATTGTTTTTATAATTACTTTTTTATAATTACTTTTATTATTTGGCTATTATTATCCGGAGGGTATAATGTGTTTTGTAATAATAATCGTTTTGCCTTATCGGTTTATTCTATACCGTTTCCATACCGTTGTATAGCGTTGTATAGCACTCTAGCCGATTAGATGAGTGTGTCTGCAAAATTTCTAGTGAATAATTCGATTGTCAGACCCGTCGTCTCACCTCCATATTTCTGCGAGGATCTAAATCCAGGCCCCGGCTTTGAGGACAACCAGGCCGCGCTGATATAAACACATTCGATATTCTGGATGACTGCAGCTTTGTCCGCTCCTTAATCTCAATAATTTGATGCCCACTGCTAACCGCAGAAAACGCTCTATTGCATGGTTTTAAAACAAGCAAACGCTGCAACAGCGTCCATCAGATACTGTGCAGCTTCATCTCAATGACCAGTGGCAACGTTCTTTCCATCAGCGCTTTCACTGCCGAAATAATGATGTGCGAATCAGGAATGATTCATTCTTTTTCAACAAGTCTTTTCGGTTCACTGTATGTACTAAAACAGCTGCACAGTGTTCTAAATGATTCACTCGTGAGAATCACTTTTGCGCAAGAGAAAATCAGCTTGTGCATAGCGTAGGCAAAAATTGCTGTTTGGCTGAGCATGAGTGGCTGTGCCCAAATTTTTTTTACCAGAAATCCAGGAAAATACCCGACATATTATCGAAATGTATTAAATTGATTCCAAAAACCAACACCGTCGTCTCTTGACAAGCTAGGTTATTAAGAAGAGGGATATCGATTAAATAACTAAAACCTAAAATAACAAGAGTTGACCAAAAAAAAACTTTCCATGTCCATTGATGAACAAATTTATACAAAATAACTACCGGTACCCAACATGCGTATAATTGCCTATCGCCGACAGGCTTAATCTGATAAAGAGAGTGAGGAGTCAAATACTAATGTCAATATATTATTAGACCAAACTAACGCAAAGCAGCGATTTAAATGTACTGCATGTGGATTCAGAAGTTCAGAACCACGGACAGCTCCTAGTCTACGGAAATATTATGTACAGTACAAATTATTGTGTAAGAGCAAAATAAATGAAGAGAAAAATATTCCTATAAGAAAACAGCCACACACAGTCTTTGTATTAGGTTATTTTTTTGAAAATACTGTAGTACCAATTTACAAGTCATCAGACATGTACAGTTGCAATCACAATGATTCAAATCCCACTGCAAATTGGGTTTGTTGGCAAACTTTACAGATCAGCTGTTTGCAATGAACAAATCAAAGAAAAGAAATTGAAATAGCTCAACACAACAAATGCGTCAAGTGGTTTCGCCAAATTCAACCGCAAATTCAACTGATATTGAATTCTCCAGTCTTAAAATGATTCCACCTTTTCATGGCAAGCATCTTCATTACACCAGCCACTGGCAGCGTTCCTAATGAAACGATATCCCTTGTGTTCATGTTTGGTTTTTCATTGTTTTTTTTCCCAGGGGTATGGTTATTCATGTAGGATGTCTGTATATTGTGATTAGTGTACTGCTTAGTTCCAAGTCTTGTTGTCCCCTATATTTTAGTAAGTAGGGTTTGTTATGTCTGTTGGTGCCCAGTATTTCACCCGGTCTGCCATTCTACTCTTTGTTCATCCTTGTCCTCATTATTGTCTGCTGCTGTTGTTAGTTATACTGGTCTTTTAGTATATGAGCACCTGTGTTTGGTCTTGTCCTTGTGAGTCATTGTCCCTGTTATAGATGTTACATATGACAGAACCTCTGTGAGAATTCCGTAAGTCACGAGTTTCAAGTTATTTAAGTAGTGCTATGTTAAGTGTTTGTCAAGAACTACTGTGCATATTAGTCTCTAGAGTTTTAATGTTTTGTTTACTAGGTTTCTAGTTTCAAGTGTATTGAGTAATCACCTGTTGAGTGGATTAAATAAAGCTCCTCCTTATCTACCTTATCTATCTCTCTCTCTCTCTCTCTCTATATATATATATATATATATATATATATATATATATATATATATATATATATATATATATATATACAGTGAATGAAAAAAAAAATTTGATCCCCTGCTGCTTTTGTACATTTGCCCACTGACAAATAAAAGATCTGTCTATAATTGTAATGGTAGGTTTATTTGAACAATGAGAGACAGAATTACAATAAATAATCATTTCTATTACAATGAGTGAAAAAAGTATTTGATCACCTCATTTCACATTATTACACATAACCTAATTTTTTAACTTATTTGTTTTGTTGTCTTTGTATGTATGGATTACTTGGGTTGTTACCAACATCAGGTGAAAATGTAATGTAGAGAACACCTTTGGAAATATATTTACTGAGAAAAATGGTGATGTGTTCAATACTTATTTCATCCGCTGTATCAGCAACTATTATTTGCCATTTTGAACACTCATTTTCCAAGAGTCTGCTTTCTTTTAAATGAGTCTTTTTTATTTCTAAAACAGGTGCTAGGAGTTAGTTAATAGAGATGTTATTAAAAAGTTATGTTTGTCTGCTCCGTCTCTGCCATCACGCGCACTCGGTAGATGAGTGCTGCTGAACAGAATAGTAAATGAACAGGAATGCACTGTTGCTACTTGAGACATATTCAGTATGCACAGTAAATGTTTGTGATTCCACACATTGTCAAATAGGTTGGTGCAATTAGAATTTATTTCAAGACTATTGGTATGGGTAAAGGATAATTAACTAAATGAAATGGTGAGTAAACACTATTTCACAAATAAAAAGGAGGGTAAATGGTGTTTACCTGCGTTTACCCTCCACTACACACCTGAAGCTAACATTAACTGTGAGGGCTGCTTCTTGTGCCAAATAATTAGCTAGAACATCACATAAATTGGTAAACAATTTAGACTAGGCTACTAAAACTTAAAATGTTTACCAATTTATGCTAAAAATCGATGGAAAGCTGGCAACCTATATGTTGACCTTTTTCTTCAGGTAGTGTATACATTTTCGGTTCTGATCTCAGCAAGTCCGGGCAAATTACAGAGTAGGGACCAATCAGAGCCAGTATTTTTATGATGTCATCTTGTATGGTAGACTTCTCACAAAGCAGGACACAACATGAAAGCAACTCACAACTCATACAATTGAACACAGTCACAATGCAATGGGGTAGCAGAGGGTATTTACAGGTACATCTAAAATCAAAATTAATATCTTGTTTTTCCCCGTAATTCAATAAGAAAATGGACACATTTATATATTCTAGATTCATTACACATAAAGTGACATATTTGAAGATTTTTTTTTAAATCTTGATTATTACAGCATATAGCTCATGGAAATCAAACATTTTTTATCTCAAAATATTAAGATAAAGAATTTATAGTACAGAAATGTGAACATGAGAAGAGTTTCCTTAGCCTTTAATCTCAGTCTGGTTCAGTACATACAACCAAAATCATGGGGAAAACTGCTGACTAATTGTCCAGAATACACTGATTGACACCCTCCATGATGAGGCAATCATCCTGTGGCACTTCCGAGGTGTTAAGGAAGTCCAGGTTGTTTTAATAGCGGCCTTCAGCTTGTCTGTCTTGTTGGGTCTGGTGTCTCTCCTTTTCCTCTTGACAGTTCCTCATGGATTCTCTACGGGGTTCAGGTCAAGTGAGTTAACTGGCCAAACAAGCACAGTACTACCATTGTCAGCAAACCAGTTGCCAGTCATTTTAACACTGTGGGCAGGTGCCAAGTCCTGCATCTCCATAAAGCTTGCCAGCAAATAGAACCACAAAGTGCTCTAAAATCTCCTGGTAGATGGCTGCATTGACTCTGGACTTGATAAAACATGCTGGAACAACACCAGCAGATGACATAGCCCCCCAAAACATCACTGACTGTGGAAACTTCACACTAGACTTATAGCAACTTGGATTCTGTGTCTCTACACTCTTCCTCCAGACTCTGGGACCTTGATATTAAAATGAAATGCAAAATATACTTTCATCTAAAAAGAGAATTGTGGACCACGGAACAGTCCAGTTCTTTTTCGCCTAAGCCCAGATAAGACGCTTCTGACATTTGTCTCTGGTTCAGGCATGGCTTGACACTAGAAATGTTAGTAATCTATTGAATGGCTGGTAAAATTTGAACATTCACTAGCCGTTTGGCTGGTGGATG
This sequence comes from Umbra pygmaea, assembly GCA_016801145.1. Lineage (NCBI taxonomy): Eukaryota > Metazoa > Chordata > Actinopteri > Esociformes > Umbridae > Umbra > Umbra pygmaea. The sequence continues at coordinate 10,538 of JACXGM010006606.1, read as the reverse complement.
AAAAAGTTTAATTTTGATCCCTGCTTGTAGCCCATTTCCTGGACACATCTGTGCATGGTGGTTCTTATTGACTCCAGCCTCAGTCCACTCTTTGTAAAGCTCCCCCAAGTTTTTGAATCAGCTTTACCTGACAATCCTCTTAAGGCTGCGGCCATCCCTGTTGCTTGTGCGCCTTTTCCTACCATACTTTTCCCTTCCAACTTTCCATGAATATGCTTTGATACCTCACTCTCCAAACAGCCAGCCCTTTCAGCAATGATTGTCTGTGACTTTCCTCATGGAGGTTGTCAATGAGTATCTTCTGGACAATTGTCAAGTCAGCAGTCTTCCCCATGATTGTGTCTGTGTTTTCTCAGGTCTACTTTTTTTATATTATAAGTAATTTATTCTAATATTTTGAGATAATGGATTTTTATTTCCATGAACTGTAAGCCCTAATCATCAAGATAGACACAATAAAGGCTTCAAATATGTCACTTTATGTGTAATGAATGTAGAATATACACTCACCTAAAGGATTATTAGGAACACCATACTAATACTGTGTTTGACCCCCTTTCGCCTTCAGAACTGCCTTAATTCTACGTGGCATTAATTCAACAAGGTGCTGAAAGCATTCTTTAGAAATGTTGGCCCATATTGATAGGATAGCAACTTGCAGTTGATAGAGATTTGTGGGATGCACATCCAGGGCACGAAGCTCCCGTTCCACCACATCCCAAAGACGCTCTATTGGGTTGAGATCTGGTGACTGTGGGGGCCATTTTAGTACAGTGAACTCATTGTCATGTTCAAGAAACCAATTTGAAATGATTTGAGCTTTGTGACATGGTGCAGTATCCTGCTGGAAGTAGCCGTCAGAGGATGGGTACATGGTGGGCATAAAGGGATGGACACGGTCAGAAACAATGCTCAGGTATCAATGCTCAGAGTCAGTAAATTCTGACTCTACCATCTGAATGTCTCAACAGAAATCGAGACTGTATCAGCAACATTTTTCCAGTCGTCAACTATCCAATTTTGGTGTGCTCTTGCAAATTGTAGCCTCTTGTTCCTATTTGTAGTGGAGATGAGTGGTACCCGGTGAGGTCTTCTGCTGTTGTAGCCCATCCGCCTGACGGTTGTGCGTGTTGTGGCTTTACAAATGCTTTGTTGCATGCCTCGGTTGTAACGAGTTGTTATTTCAGTCAAAGTTGCCCTTCTATCAGCTTGAAGCAGTTGGCCCATTCTCCTCTGATTGTGAAATACTCAGACCGTCCCGTCTAGCACCCAACAACCATGCCACACTCAAAATTGCTTAAATCACCTTTCTTTCCCATTTTGACATTTAGTTTGGAATTCAGGAGATTGTCTTGACCAGGGCCACACCCCTAAATGCATTGAAGCAACTGCCATGTGATTGGTTGAGTAGATAATTGCATTAAGGAGAAATTGAACGGGTGTTCCTAATAATCCTTTAGGTGAGTGTATAAAGGTGTCCATTTTTTTATGAAATTACAGAAAACAAATGTTCAAATTTGTTTAGATGCACCTGCATACAGAGATAACGATGTAGAATTTCAGGCAGGTGTGTGATGATCAGAGACTAACAGGAACAGGAACAGGAATGTCTATATATGGGCAAGGGTTCTGGAAAGGGAGAAATGTCTGGGTATGAACACAGGGTGGAGACAGGCTCTGGCACATCAGAACACACAGAATCAAGTTGGTCCCACCAACTCACACACAGACCTGGAGGGAAATTGTAACGTGAGAAATAAACTTGAAATTTATAATCTAATCTAAAACTAATAATCTTTAAAAGCTGTTCATGTTCAAAGCCTAATATTCTCATGTTGTAGGCTATAAATATATAATAATAACATTGCTCAAGGAGTCTGTGTCATGGTTGCACATAACCCTTAAATGGTTTGTGTTCAGTACTGGGTTCAATGCAGTCAAATACAGTATAATGTAATGTTTGAATTGGGTTGACAAAGACTGATATTCTGAATATTAAATCATGTGGATATCGTTTGAAAAATGAACAAGGTATATTTTTTAATATTACTGTGTTGAGGTGTTCTATCTATGCTGGAAACATTAAAGTGAGTGTTAAAAACAATGGTCCCTTCATGAGTTAGGGATGGACTTAAACAGTTGGACAGAAAGATTAATTCCATTATTCAATGATTCAAGACTCAAATATTTATAAAAACTAACCTGAATGATTCAGCACAATAGTACGCCGAACCGACATCCATACTGTCCCTGTGTGGTGTAGTTTGCAGGACTATAATGTGAAGAAAAAAACATGCACTTCGTGTGCCAACACAAACACCATCACACAGTGATATTACTACCATCATTATTTTACAATGGCACTGAACTCATCAAGCCTTCCACTGTTTTGTCTCTATCCACTTCACATAATAAGTTTTACTAGTCACGCTGAAAAATTATTTATTCCCACATGCAGTGGCAGCTTGGCAGAATACAGAAAAGGCATTATGAATATGGTAAATCAAGATAGAAATTAGACACCAGAAAACAGCCCAGAGAAAGCATCACAGAGGCACTGTGCAAAACAATCCATCAAACAACGCTAGTAATTAGCCTTGGTTTCCTCACTACAGCAACTGCCAAGTGGTCTCAAACTTCAAGGTACAGGTGGTGTGCAGTCCCACACAGGTCTTCTACTCCTTATTACACTGTCAGAGTAATTACTTAGGAGACTGGATGCTGAAATGGAGATGGAAATAAAAATATTCCTGGAAAGAATAGGACACAATTTAGAGGAGTAGCCTGGCTGGTGAATTCAGGTTAAATTCAGGTTGCAGGGCAAGTCCTGCTCTATTGGTTAAAACTGTAATTTTGTGAATCTGTATTGAAATAGATGAATTGTTCCACACCGTAAACATACAGACTGTGACTTTTGCAGTTTACAAAATAATACTATAACCCCCCATGGTAAACAAAACTGACCGGGATGTGTAACGTTCTACTTATGTGCCTAAACTCTAAGTAGAACACTGTTGTAACTCAGTCATGACATTCCATGATTATGGTACTGTAAGTCAGGAAGACATGGGGCACAAATCATCTCTCTAACCCCTGATAGGACAATGTCGGCAATAATTGAACAATTCAATTAGACAAATAGACAATTTAACAAAAATACTTCAAACAGGACCATTATCAAACACTATATCCAGGCATTCAGACTTATCTACTTACAGAGGCAAGGAAAGTTGTTTCCCTTTGGAATTACCTGTTTTTCTGCTGATCTTCAAGTTAGTCAGAACGATAGACAGTCACAACAATAAACAAACACAATCTTTTTAAACTCCTCATGAACACAAATGATTGTATATAATTTATATATTCACAGTGCAGGGTGGACTGAGTATGTGAACCCCTTTGCTCATGACATCGAAAAAGCAATTTGGAGTCAGGAGTCAGCTAACCTGGAGTCCAATGAATGAGACACCATTGGAAGTGTTGATTAGACCTGTCCTAATGTACACTATAAAAACACTCACATATTTTGAGAATCACAAGAAGCATTGCCTGGTGTAAAACATTCTTCATAGAAAATACATCTCAGAAGATCTAAAATTGAGAATTGTTGACATTCATTCAGCTGGAAAGGGTTCCTAATGCATCTGTAAATGCCTTGATGTTCCTCAGTCCACAGTAGCTTCAGACAAGCTGTCTTTAAATGAAGAAAGTCACTGTTGCTACTCTTCCTATTAGTGGCCGTCCTGCAAAGATGACTGCATGAGCACAGCTCAAAATACTCAATGAGGTTATGAAGAATCAGCTAAAGCCTTTCAGAAATCTCTGGAACATGCTAACATGATACATTACACTAAACAAGAATGGAGTTCATTGGAGGACACCATGGAGGATGTCAGCATTCGCGATCCTGGAGCTCCCCCTACGGGCCTGTCCAGGATCAAAGCTCTGCATCCCCTGCCTTCTAAGCCACTGATTTCATATTCCCGCAATTACTCTCCATCAAGTGAATACATCTGTTCCTAGTTATCATCAAGGCCTTATTTAAGGACCAGGAACATCGGGGGGACTTGTGGGATATAGTTACATTGTCTGTGTGTTATGTGTTGTAGCAACTGAAGAACTACTGTTGAGCATTTTGTTTTCTACTGTTATTCAGCTATATTGTTGCTAGTCACTTTCAGCTATCGCTGCCTTATTCCGCGTCCTTGTTATGGTTGAAGCGTTTGTGGCATGCTTGTTTTGCCACGCTTTTATTTCCTTTGTGCTTCTGGCGAGAATTTGGCTTCATGGTAAAATAACCTAAATCTATCCTCCTGCATCTGACTCATCCTTACTCCTCAACATTACACAAAGTTGACAGATTGATACACCCACATTTCGCAAAAGAGCTACAGGATGTTCCACAGCTGTACTGGCCAAAAAGTTTGTGGACAAATGAAGACAAATTTAAGTTGTTTGGTATGAATTGAGTAGAGAACATGATCTGCTTGCTCACTGAGATCTCTCTGCATGGATAATCTTCCTTGCTGTAGCCAAATTCTGCACTTACAACAATTTGTCTGCTCACAAGTCTTACTCTCCTCTCTGTCTCAAGTATAATCTTGCTTTCACAACAATATAAATAAAATAACAATGTTATTGATCAGAAACCATATTATTGCTGCTAACTAATGGTCAACCAGTTATTAAGTTCAAGTGTTCACATATTTTTCCTAGCCTGGCTGACAACTGACTCACAGGCCTATTGATTTATGGATATGGAAAGGAAGCTTATGTTGTCGGCAAGAAGTGTCGATTATGAAAGGGGTTGTTTACTGCTGGGTGGATTGTAGGGGGGTTTAGGCTGGGGAGGGTAAAGTACGGCCCAGGCACTTTGATCTAGCTTGCAATATTCATTAAAAACAATTCAAAGTCAATTGACCCTTGAAAGCGTCAAAGCACAGTATCTCCCAAACCGTATCTCCCGAACCAGATCTCCCGAACCATATCTCCTGAACTGTTGGATGTAAGTGGTACTGCTGGAAATAATGAGGGGGGCTTTGTCCAGGTGGGTTAATCACAGCTGGAGTTATCGCATCTCAAATGTGGGTACTTTTCGATTACTATATTTTGGTTAACTAAAAACATTACAGACAGGAAACAGGAAGAAAAATGACTAAATTACACTTCTGCAAGTAGGTAAGATTTCACAGTGCACTACAACAAGTAATGTTTTTTGTGGGTGTGGGGGGCATTTAGGGAAATAAGGAAAATACAGTGTTTTATTGACTTATTTGTCAAATTAGTTCTCCACAACTGGGGGCATGCCAATATGACTTTAACAGTGATGTTCATCATGGTTTACATGTATTGTACAATAATTAACCAAAAATTACATAAATAAGTTTTTATTTTTTGGCTCTATATGACATCATTGTTGCAAAAGGTTGGGTTTGACCTATTCATCTTGTAGCCAAGTCTATTCTGAATCCAAAATGATAAAGCACTTCACTGTAGGACAAAGTATGATCCTTACTGAGGCCATAATATAAACATTGTGCCATGTGAACTTCAACCCCCTTAGACCTTGAAGGGTTAATGAAATAACATTTTCAATTTTTTCACACATAACTATAGTATGCGGCCCTTCACTTGGTTCCAAAAACCGAATGTGGCTCTCAAGCAAAAACGTTTGCCCACTCCTGGGTTAGGCGCTGATGGCTACTTTATACACTCAGCCTTGTTGTGTCCATGTGTGTATCTCTGCTTGCCTAGAATTATTTATCTCACTAACATCAGGATCAGAAATATTGATACTTTGGTATCGATCCAACCATACTTAACTGTCACTATCATGTGGAATTCAAATTAATACAGTTCCAGGAGTAATCGTGGTATACAGATATCCGTTTATGCAAAACGATAAAGAAAATAAGCAGGCACGCTAGAACATTTATGAAGTCACTTTTTTGCTAAAATTTACATTTGAGTCATTTAGCATTTATCCAGAGCTACTTAAAGTAAGTTCAAACATTTTAGAGAAACTAATTGAAATAACCACAACTCAGTAGCAAGAGCATTCCATATTTGAAACAGTGGATGGGCAATAACACTGCTGGAAAAAGGATAATACAAATATACATTAAACATTCTCACTGACAACTGAGGTGGTTGATATCAAGCTAATTTAAGTACTCATTGAAGAGGAAGGTTTTCAGATGATTCCTGAAAATGGGTCGAGAGCTGGTCTAGCCTCCAGTGGAAGCTGGTTGCACCATTGAAGAGTCAGTTCAGAGAAGAGTTTTGACTGTATGCATCAGGAGCTGACTTCCATCCATGGGACAATCAGGATCCCAGAGGTGGCAGAACTAAGAGCCCTGTGTAGGGATGTAGGGTTTGAGCATTGCCTGAAGGTAGGGAGGAGGAGCTACTCTTGTTGCTCCGTAGGCAAGCACCATGGACTTGCAGCGTATACAAGCTTTAACTGGGAGCCAGCGGAATGTGTGTAGAAGTGGGATGACGTGGGAGAACTTGGGAAGGTTAAACACTAAGTGGAGCGCAGTGTTCTGGATGACTTGTAGCAGTTTGGTGGCACACATGGGAGTTCTACTTATAGTAAGTTAGTAATGAAGACATGAGATGACGAGTGTCTGAATGACTACCTGTTCTGCTTCCTGGGTGAGGTAAGGTCATACTTTTTGAATGTTAAGTATGTTTGTTTCTGATTCTTCCGTTATAGACCATGAACCTGCAGGAACATGTCACAGCCTTGATGAAAGCAGAGAACAGGTTATATTCCAGGGTCACTCCAAGTTCCATGAGGGCGACACTCTGCAGTTATCTTTCCATTGAAGAGGAACAGCTCAGTCTTGTCAGGGTTGAGCTTGAGGTGGTGGGCTGACATCCAAGCAGAGATGTCAGCCAGGCATACAGAGATGAGTGTTTACAATTGGGTGTCAGAAGGGAGGATGGAGAATAATAGTTGAGTGTTGTCTGCATAAAAGTGATAGGAGAGTCCATGTGGAATTATGAAAGAGCCAAGGAATTTGCTGTAGAAAGAGAAGAGGAGATGGCCTAGAACAGATCATTGAGGGACACCAATGGACAGTGAACACACAGCAGACAAGGATCCTCTCCATGTCACCTGATAGACAGTCTGAGATGCGGAGATCAGAGAGTATGGATGTAGGATGTAGGATGTGAATGTAGGTTTAAAGTATCAAAGGCCACAGAAGAATGAGAAAAGAGGAGAGTTAGCTTGGGCATTGTAAAGAGCTTCTGTTACATGGAGTAGAGCAGTCTCAGTGGCTTAAAACCTGACTGGTTGGGGTGAAGGAGATCATTCTGAGAGAGATAACCAGAGAGTTGTTTGGAAACTGCACGCTCAAGTGTTTTGGACAGAAAAGACAGGAGGGATACCGTTCTGTAGTTTTTTACATCAGAGTGTCGAGTTGGTTTCTTTAGGAGGGGAGCAACTCTTGCTGTAGTAAAATCTGTAGGGACACATCCAGTGGTCAGTGATGAGGTGATGATTGGAAGGAGGTCACCAGAGATGGTCTATGAAGGGAGGATGGAATAGGGTCGAGCGGACATGTTGGGTGGCCAGATCTCACTTGCTGTCAATTTGTTAAGACAATGGAGTAATCAATAAGTGCATGGACAAGTTTGATGAGAGAGCAACCAGTAGACACACAGGTTGTCATGATGTAGTAATGGATATTATTACCCTTCTTTTTTTTCTTTTTAACACAGAGGGACAGTGGTGGAGTACTAAAGTGAAGGAGGACTTTACCTTTACCATACTCTCTTTCCTTCCTCAAATAATCCTGCTTTCCTGCTTTCCTTGTTTCCAGCGACAGTCTTCGTTGAAGGAGACAATACTGCTAGATGAGATGCAGCTAGATGATGCAGCTTGAGACAATTGAGATGCTTAAATACTCATGCTATTTCAGAGCAGCCAGGGAGAGACAATCCACACCCCTAGAGCCTGGCAGTCAATTTACAATTTCAATTTTCAACAAAATCCTTGCCGCAACAGTTAACAGATTAGCTGGGCTATTGAGAGCAAGATTAAGACTAACAAGGCTGAAACTAGATATAACTTAGCACATTAAACCAACAACTAATCAATCAGTAAATATACAGTATTTAACTTTGTGAGTCAGACAGTAGGATATGAAACAGTTGCCTTCCAACACAGCAAAACACTAGTTAACGTGCAGAACAACAGCAGTAAATCTTACAATTTATTATGCCAGCCAAGTTTTTGATATAAGTAAAAACATATTTAACAACAATTGAGTGGTGGCGAGCTCATACACAATTAACAGGAACATACATTGTCTCTCGTCTGGGCTTGGGGCATTGTTTCTGCAAATAGCTAGTGAATAGAAACCAATCAAAATGCAGGCACATATTTCTAAGCGAATTCTGAAATTAGTATAGTGTCCTGTCCAGACCAGTAGGTCACAGCTCTCTGTTGTCAGGTGGGTCATGTCAGCCAGGTTAACATTTTCCACCTTGAACTGTGAAAGTTTATGTGGTGTGTTCAATAAAGGCATGAAAAGTTATAATTATTTGTGTGTCATAAGTTTAAAGGGGAACCATGCATGTACCTATCATTTCTTTTTAAGAAATCGGTGTTTGTCTATTGTTGTGACTTCTGGTTAAAATCTGATAAAATGTCATGACCAATTTATGCAGACATTCAGGTAATTCCAAAGGGTTCACATAATTCCTCTTGCCATTGAATGTTTTGCCTATTTAATAAGTTATTTGACCGAAATCGAAATATTATAAAACATGTCATAACTACATTATAATACAAACTATCTTGTAAGAAAATAACATTTAGAATGAAATGTTTCACAATATGTCCAAAATGTTATCTGCCCTATACATTTGCTTGGAGAAAGAAACAATTCTATATATATTTCTGAGAACTAACAATGGTAATACTTACATAATTTCATCTGATGGCCATGGATATATTCAAGGTTGTGTTTGATTATTAAAGCATGGTTTGAAGGAATGTTGATATCTAATTTTGTTTGACCTCACACTAAACAGTTTCACTTATGCTATTAAAGTATAAACTATTTTATATTTATGGTTATTGGTTACTCTTCTCTCATCATTCTTGGATTCTTTCTCATATTAAGATCCAGTTTTTCAGGGTAACTTTCTTCTTCCCTCAATTCTGTTCATTTCTGCTTTCCACTCCCCACTTTTCTTTACTCATTCCACTCCAGTTCATTCCATCATCCCATTAGCTTTCTGTCTCTCCTATCTTTATTTCCTGTAGTTGCCGAACTGAATGGCCAGGCGGTCACTGACACAGCGGAAGGCAGCGGGTTGCACCTCCCAGTAGTTGACTGGGTTAGAGTAGAGGCTGATGCCATTATAGAACGTCCTCTTCATGCCAAATCCTCGCGGGCAGAAGGCATCCACTCCCACCTGGCTGATGTTGTTAGAATGGAGGTACAACACCTACAGGATAGGAAGATCATAGTACATTGTAGGTTAGTTTTAAAATGTAATCCATTACAGTTACTAGTTACCCATACACAATTGTAATCAGTAATGTAACTTTTTGTATTACCCAAACTAAGTATTGTAACCTGATTGCTTTTAGATTCCTTCAAAAAGCTAGTTTATAACGAGTTTAATGGCATAGCAGGACAATTGTTTACAAAACCTGGTTTAAGACTAAATAAAAAAACAAATTATGTGGCCCACAAAACATTGTATGCTACTGTATGTCACAATATGACATACAGTAGCACTCCAAAATAAATAGGTCACACCAATTTATATCAATTTGAGCATTATAGGTGGACTGATGGCAAGGGTTAGTGTACCAAAAGAAAAATATATATAGTTGGGTCCACAAATATCTTTTAACAATATAATGTACAATATTATGTACTAATTTTTATTTAGTTTTTGACAAATAAATATATATAGCACATTTTGATAATTTACCAGTTTGGGAACCATGAACCAATATATGTTATTCACTTGTCATGGTGACTAGATGGCAGATATAACACAATTTACATAGGTTATTATAGGTATTTAATAAATCTGAAGCTGTTATACAGAATTACTACTCCCAAATGTAAAAGTCTCTAAAAGTAATCCTCAATTTCTTTCAAAGGTAAAGGTCCTTCTCAAGAAATTAGCATATTGTGATAAAGTTCATTATTTTCCATAATGTAATGATAAAAATTTAACTTTTGTATATTTTAGATTCATTGCACACCAACTGAAATATTTCAGGTAATTTATTGTTTTAATACTGATGATTTTGGCATACAGCTCATGAAAACCCAAAATTCTCTAAGAATTAGCATATCAGGAAAAGGGTCTCTAAACGAGCTATTAACCTAATCACCTGAATCAACTAATTAACTCTAAACACCTGCAAAAGATTCCTGAGGCTTTTAAAAACTCCCAGCCTGTTTCATTACTCAAAACCGCAATCATGGGTAAGACTGCCGACCTGACTGCTGTCCAGAAGGCCATCATTGACACCCTCAAGCAAGAGGGTAAGACAC